>LOJH01000970.1:8206-18609 GCA_001685095.1 Ellobius talpinus | reverse complement strand
GTGTGTGTGTGTGTGTGTGTGTGTGTGTGTGTGTGTGTGTGTGTGCATGCCTGTGTGCATGTGCGTATGCAATCTCGTCTCATGGATCCTCTCTGATATTTTCTTTGTTCTGTTGAACAGCAAACCGGGAGGGAGGAGCGGGGGAGCTGGTGGCTCTTCTCCCACAGAGAGCAGCCACACACTCACTGTTGCTAGGACTTGGCTGACCTTCCTTCTGCACCCCTGGAGACTGGAGACAGCTCAGTGGGTATAGCTGGCTTCTGGGAGGGCTGGAAGACCTGCCTAGCTAGGGCACACATGGGCCTGTGGAAGGGCCTACAGCTGGGTTTAGTCAAGGCTGTTGCCCTACATCGGGAAACAGATTTACTTTTGGTGCCATGCCCTGTGTCCTCAGAGCCACACTGTGCTCAGGAGAAAAGTGTTGCCTGGCCATCTCCAGATGCTCTGGCAGTGTTTTTGTGGCACAGGAAGTCCACTTGGAGACAGAAGTCAGGAAAAGCCTGCTGGGAAGGACTTCCAGGTCACGTATGTGACATGCTTTCTCCAGCAGGGGACACAAGCAGAGAGCTGTGCCCTAGGCTGTCCTGAGCTGCAGGGTAGGAAGGTGATTGGTCCCTGAGAGCTCCTGGTGCAGGCCCATCACCTCCCCCCGCAGGGCTGGGGAGGGGGTCCTGAGGGCAGCCAGTCCTCTGCTCACCTGTGAATGTGCCTCTTTTGTTTATTTGGTTTTTTTGAGACAGGGTTTCTCTGTGTAGTCCCGGCTGTCCTGGAACTCACTCTGTAGACCAGGCTGGCCCTGGACTCACAGAGACCTGCCTGCCTCTGCCTCCTGAGTGCTGGGATAAAAGGTATGCGCCACCACCGCTTGGCTCATGAATGTGCCTTCTTAAAGAACATGCACAGTAATGAGCTATCCCAGCTAGGGAGGCACATAAATCAGTCTATAAAACTCAGAAAGTGCTGCTGGGTGACCAATAACTTCACCTGAATTGGTCACCAGTCAGAGCAACACTTTTAATGAACAAGCATTTGGGCAGAGTCTGCAGGCTGGCCCCATGACAGTCTCGTGAGCATGGAGCGATGATATCCCTTCTCAGCACTAAAACAGCTGTGATGAGTTGCCTGCATGGGTGGGGGAGACAGAACCAGCCAACCTCCATCAACTCCCCAATAATAATGGACAGCGTGGCTGTGAGGTGCAGACACGGAGCCTGGGGGTCTCTGGGAGGCCGGCTACACTATTATCCCTGGTTTCACTGTTCTGATCTCAGCCGTGGGGAGTAATAAGGAGCTCTGGGGATGTGCTACTGAATTGAAACAGGCAGCTTGAAGGCAAAGAAGCAGAGGACCAGCGAGGACAGGGAGGCCAGAGTCCGGGTCCCTGGACTCAAGTCCTCACTCTGTCACTGATGGGCTGTGTGAGCTCAAGCCACCAAAACTCTCTATGCCACCATTTTCTCATTGGTTAGGTGGGAGTGGCAACAGAATATGCCACGGAGCCATCACGGGAAGGGATCAGGCGACTGCTTTATGAAGACAAGACGGGCCCTGCATGGTAGAAGGCTCCCCAGGGTGATGCTGGGTTAGGGGTATGTGTGTGATGAGCAAGTCACGGCTGAGTCTGAGCTGTCGTTCCTCCCTTGAGGTCTCATTTCCGTGTCCCTGATCCTGTGAAGGTTCCCGGAGAACAGACGGGAACAGCCCTGGGCAAAGAAGCCACGTCACTTCCCCCAAAACCATTTGTGGCCACGAGCTAGGCAAACACCCCAGCCCCAGACGGTGGGTGGGTACTTAGCGTTCTTTGGTTAGGGGCGAGAGAGGGAGCAGGTGGAAGACTTGTTGCTAACCACATGAACCTAAAGTACAGGATGGTTCTGGATTAGCGGGTGATGTCACTCCATCACAGAAGCTTTCCTGCAGAGGGGGAGTCAGGGGACACGGGGGTGAGCAGGGGAAAGGCTCCAGCTGGCCGCCATCACCTCTGAGGAGAAGAGAACTGTAAGCCAAGGAACAGAGGTGGATTGCAGCCATGTGGGACCCATGCTGACATGGCTTCCAGAATCATGCTGACTCGTGGCTTCCAGAACCACAGGACACATCTGTGCTGTGACACAGCAAGATGCAACGTCAGAAAGTGAAAGCGCCCACGATATTTCCTTCACTTTCTCAAGTAGCATCTGAGCTGCTTCCTCTGCCCTGGCATGGCCTGAACACTATCACACTCCCATCTTTGGCAAACACTTTCTAGAATGTTCCTGACATCAGCCCCACATGGGGCTTAGAGCCCATGGAGACATGATCTGAACAGCAGTCTGGGGCAGGTGACACAGTGTGCCTCCAGTCTTCCTAAGGTAACTCATGCACTCACAAGCACACATGAGGATGGGGCCGTGAGCTCTTCCCCACTTTATAAATGGGGAGACTGAGGCATGGGGTGACTGGACAATACGCCAAGGTCCCACAGTGGGGTGGGGGCGACAGTGATTACGCATCTGATGCTTTGGGGCAAGGAAGGAATGGCCACGGACTTCATCATGTCTCTCTGGCTCAAACGTGCCAAGCCCCGTGTAAGGCAGGTTCCTGTGGCAGTGGTTGTGGAGCCTGATGTGGCAAGAGGGCAGGTAACCGCAGTCCTCCTGCCCTTGGGGCCCTCTCTAAGGTAACCACCTCTACTGGGGCTGAGCAGAGTCCTCCACGGTCACCAAGCCCATGCTGACGATGCCATCTTTCTCCCTGAGCACAAGGCCTGCATTACCTTCCCCGCATCGGGGAGCTTGTGGGGAAACTTACAGGACCGTGTCCTCTCAAGAGGAGCAGGATTAGTGACCCTTCAAACCGATGCACCCCTGAGCAGTGCTCCCCATGGGTGGCAGTGAGTTGCTCAGTCTTCCTGGGAGAGCCACAGGAGTGTATCATTCTTTGGCAGCCACTGGCCCAGACCTGCCATTCCTCTCTGCATCTCCCTAGCTGGGTGATTTTAAGTCACTGTATCTTTCAACTCCCTGCACAAAGGGCCTCTGAGAGTAGCCCCCTAGCCCCGGAAAGAAAAGGGGAGGTAACACATCTATACTCCCTGGCTTCTCGCCATCTGTGGAGCTAGTGTGGACACGGACACAGACAAGGACTCCCTGTCGTGAAATCCAGAACTGTCCTTGGGGGGACAGGTTGGGACAGTTAGGCCCGAAGGATGCCACCCCACACAAACACACACATGCTCCCTGTCATTCTACATCAAAGCTCACACAGAGCAGGTGCAGCTGGGTCCCATGGAATCCCAGGACAGGGATAAGCACACTCTACAGGGATAAGCACACTGCACCAGGCCGGTTTAACACGCGTGATTTCACCTTGTACTACCTGGAAGGTCCTCCACTGTCCCTCCCTAGGGCGCTGTTGTATGGACATGTGTGTGCAGCCATGCCCATGAGTGTTACAAGCCAGCATGCTTGTGAGTGTGTATTCAGGTGTGCCTGTGTCTACATGCCAGTGTCTGCATGTGCACATGTGTTTGAATGCACAAGCATGCATTTATGAGCGTACTGTCAGTGTTTGTGTGCCTGTGTGGGTGTACAGTACATATGTATTTGTGTGCACATGCGCCGTGCAAGTGTATAAAAGCCCTACACATTAGTGAGATGCAGCAGGGTCTGCTCTACAGAGTTGTTCATTTGTCTCAGTTAACAGAAAACAAAGGAATCTTATCCTCAAACTCTGCCTCTGGTCTCTAGAACACCAACTTTATGGTAGTGGTTCTCAACCTGTGGGTCGTGACCCCTTTGAGGTCGAATGTACCTGTCACAGGGGTCACCTACGACCATCGGAAAACAGATATTTACATTATGATTCATGACAGTAGCGAAATTACAGTTATGAAGTAGCAACAAGGTAATTTTATGTTTGGAGAGCATTAAAGGGTTGCAGCCTTAGGAAGGTTGAGATCCGCCACTTTATGGCTTTTTGGTCCTTGGGACAAAAATGTTTCTTGCGAAGATGTGGGCTAAGAAAACTTAGATTGCACTGGTTTTGACTGACCCACAGTGGAAAATGGGGTACATCATACTAGAGATAATTCCTGAACCCATGTCCTGTGCTCTGGTTTTCTTTTCAGTCCTGGGAGCTGAACCCAGGGCCTCACACACACAAGCACCCCAGCCACTCTGACGTTTGAAAAGCTCCCGTCTGATTTTCAAATGTTGATTACAGATCATTTATCCAGTGTCGCAGTATGAAAGCAGGTGGGGACACCCAGCATGCGCCACACACGGGGGTCTTTTCCCCTGTGCATCCTACAGGCAGCTGCGGCTGTCCCTTTCCAAGGGCGGGGTGCGTGCTCCACGGATGTGGTTAGTTTGGGGTCCTGTCGTTGAGGACTTTTCCATTGTGACTAAGCCTTGAGGCTCTGAGGCCATAACTTCTAGTCTGAGACAACAGCAAAGCTCACACGAATTTCTCCCCCCTTCTCCACGATTCCACAAAAAGTCATTCTTCCCACACAGCTCTGCAACCTCAGCAAATGCTTTCCCATGTCCTTATTAGTTGAGAACCTTCACCTTCTCTCTCCCAGAAGCACTTTCCATCCCCGCTCTGCTGTGTCTGAACTGCCATCAACACTCCCTTTGCACTTCGGGGCTCACCTTAAAATGAGTTACCCAAGGCAAGCGCCGTGACGTCACGACAGCAGTTTGATAACCAAGGCGGTGAGCAACTGATGGGTGAGCGGCGCATACATCATGGATACCGCGGGATGATTCATACCTCAGGAAAGATGGGGGTAGCGGTGCAAGATTTTATCGCGGGCCTCAGAACAGCCCGGATTTCAAGGCCTGTGAATTCTTGCTGCAATTTTCTATTTGATATTTGTGGAGCAAACCGCCAAAAGTGAAATGGGATAAAGGGGCAGCCAATGGTATTCTGTGTCAGCTGCTTTTCTAGGTTCTCGGGAGACGGCCTTCCGGTCCTCTTGGCACATGAATTGTCCAGAATACATTGAGACGTGATGTGAAACACCCTGGGCAATTTCATGGGGACAAAGGACAGGAGGGAAATCAGGTGGGCTGTTCGGGATGGGGACACAGGTGGGACAGAGAGGCATGAGCAAGTGGGGTGGGGGTAGGGACACACGACACAGGACTGGCCGTCACGGTCTGTCACGGGTGGAAGCAGATCTCGATACAGCCCCCGGCAGCCATTCTGCCCCCCCTCAAAGCTCTCTTCTTGCCCCCCCCACTTTTTAAAAAAGATTTTTATTTATTTATAATGTATGCAGTGTTCTACCTGCATGCATGCCTGCAGACCAGAAGAGAGCACCAGATCTCATTACAGATGGTTGTGAGCCACCATGGTTGCTGGGAATTGAACTCAGGACCTCTGGACTGCTCTTAGCTGTTAAGCCATCTCTGCAGCCCTTCTCTCCCCTTTTCTCAGTAGCTGTGTTCTCTGTGTTAACACTGGCACCGCTGTGATGGAGAACACTCCCCCTAGATCTCTTGGAAATACAGCTAGTCTGATTAATTCTGTTATTAAGGCCAGCTCCACAAAGACATGGCCCATCTCAGAGAGGACGACTGGGGCTGTCAATCACCAGAAATCAAAGGGCAGCGGCTGGGTGCACGGAGCCGAGATGGCACACTGGACAGTGAGAGGAGGTGCCAGCCTCACTTGGTACAACCTGCTCACTTCCTGTTGCCTCTTTCTCTGCCATCAGACCCTGCTGCCAGGCTGCTGGCTACTCAGTGAATCCTCCTTTCTTGATCATGCTACCTAAGCAAACTTACTACTCATTGATTTATTTGTCTGTTTATTATCTGCCTGGGTTTATTATCCGACAGAAGTCTAGGGTATTGTTCTCTTTCCTGCCTAGCACAGACATGGTGCTCCATAAATGCTACTGCATGGGTCAGTGAGTGACAGCTCCTGCAGATTGACTACCCAGCATGTACTGAGCCCAGTACCCAGCATGCACCGAATCCAGTATCCAACAGGCACTGAGCCCAGTGCCCAGCATGCACTGAGCCCAGTGCCCAGCATGCACTGAGCCCAGTACCCAGCATGCACTGAACACAATACCCAGCATGCACTGAACATAATACCCAGAATGCATTGAGCCCATTACATGATTATTAATCCCTAGTACTCCCACAAATTCTGCAAGGTAGTTATGTCCATTTTAGAGACGAGAAACCAGAGGCTCAGAGGGGCGAGTTAATGACAGAGGCTAGGATTAAGGGACTCCAAACCTTCCTGACCATGAAGTTCCCACTCAGAAAACAGAGACATGACATGGGGCAGACAGCCCATGTTGGGCTTTCCCAAAATTGACAAGGGGTGCCCCTCTGTTGTGCCCACAGCAACAGCTGGTGTACCAGCCTCTTCGAAGGAAAGATTCAGGCTGAGCTGTTTTTCATAGGATGGTTCCAAGCTTGTCCTTTCTTAACATCCTGAGGCACGTGGTGCATAAACAGAGTGGAGTGTGCGACTCACACACCCCACAGAGGCCTACACTCCTCCTGAGTGCGGTGGGAGAGAGGCCTGGGGCCACAGAGGCCCCGTGGCACAGGATGTGATAGCGTCCATTTCCCTCCTATCTTGGGGGACAAATGCCTGGAGTCAAATCAACCTGCATTTCAGGCCTTTTCAGGCTGGGGTTCTGGGACCCCAACAGGGTGACTTTGTCCAAGGACAGAGACTGTTTTGAATTATGAATTAATCAAAACATTGGATTCATGTGGGCTGTCTGGAAAGAGATGTGGGTCACAGGCTTCATCCTGAGAGGCTTATGACTCAAGCCTCCAGGAGAGAGAGAGGGAGAGAGGGGGGGGGAGAGGGAGGACACCAGAGTGTGTGCTGGACCTGGAGTGCCTGAGGTATGGCTCTGACGGCTTCTCCTCCACATGGGAAACTGTCCCCAGCCCAGCTCACCTCTGGCTCACACGTTTCCTTTCCAGGCTTCAGAGCTCTTAGGTTCACACCAAGCTACCCTGCAAGGTCTTCCAGCTTTATCTCCTCGCCTCAGTTCCATACACTCAAGTTCCTGCCTGGACCCAGGCACCAGGCCAGAGTCGCATTGAGCAAACAAGATCGGCTTGGAAACGGCCCCCAAGGGACCTCTGTAAATGCACACAGCAGCTAAGGGCTACAGAGGGGCACTGCCCTGAACGTTTTTCACGTGGCCCTCCATGGAGTCTCAAAGCCAGGCCTTGTTGAGAAGGGAGGGGAACTATGAACGGAGAGGCGACCCAAAGACTGAGGCAAGTCAGGCTGTGCTGGAGTTGGTGGCGAGCACTTGGTGAGCCTGAGGTAGAGGCGCATGCCAGGACTCACCCTGTGCTGGATGGGACCCCTAGAAGGCATGAGTTAGGGAGAGACACGGTCCAACTTGGATTAACAGTTCTGGCTTCAGTGAGGGGTTTTAGGTGGAAAAGAGATGAATTGGGATGGATCCAGTCCAGACTGCAAGTCAGAGAGACTGCAGTGGAGGTGAGGGAAAGCCATGTTCAAGGTCAGGCTAGAGCCTCTTCATACCGGACACGTGTGCTTCTGTGGGTTTTAGTATCTGAGAGGCGCCTCCCCCATATCTTTCTTTGCAGAAGACAGAGAATGGAACAGGGAAGACAAGGCTTGGGCCCTGGGGAGTATGCAGGGACCATGGCCGAGGGAGCGCTGGATGATTTGGAAGGGGCCAAGAGAGGACAGGCTGAGGCCTGCTGACTTCATCACCATCCCTAAGCAGTGGAGAGACAATCATCCTGCTGCCCCCTCCAGCCACTTTAGAGCCAAGCCATTCCTGGAAGGGGGTGGTACCCTGAAACTGTGGGTGCAACAGGAGGCCTGGGGCTCAGGATGAGGAAGGTGCAGGTTCCCATCAGATCTGAATTGTGTCCAATTGCCTGGGATCCATTATCGATTCTTGTGACCTGTTGTCTGCCCTTGGAGGAACATTGAAATTGTACTGTCAGAGTTAGCCTAGCTAAGACAGATAGCAGGAGACAAGTTAATGTTTCCAACGTGCTTTAAGACATTGTGCAGGGCAGAGAGGAACTGGGCAAGGGGCCCAGGGAACAGGCGGGAGACATCTGCCCCAGTGCCTGGGAGCCCTTCAATCACTGGGGCAAAGAGCTGTCTGCTCCCTGGAGCTTTCCAAAGGGAGGAAGGATCCCGTGAGCCAGGCCTCCAGTGACCCAAACATCTGCATCTTCCTATTGAAGTCTGGAGCTGGAGCTGGGCCTGGGACAAGCCTCCCCATACCACTGTTTCCACACCTACAGATCAGGGCTATGGCGTGCTCTCCCAGAATTCTTTAGAAGATTAACTAGAACAGCACAGAGCACAGCTTTACTTATTAAGCTTCTAGAATGTGCTGGCCTCCACTGAGGTGTGCGACGAGAAATGGCAATAGTGCATTCAACGCTGTCATGAGGTACACCCTTCACTATCAATGATATCATCAGGGACACCCATATAGACAACTCATCTTTGGAAATGGGCTTCTGCATTCTCTGGGACCAATGATCAGATGAATAAAAGATGGGTTTCCAGGGCCAGCCATGGCGGTACACGCCTTTAGTAAGAGCAGAGGCAGGCAGATCTGAGTCCGAGGCCAGTCTGGGCTACACAGTGAGTTCCAGGCCATCCAGGTGTACAAAGACTACGGTTTTTTGTT
This sequence comes from Ellobius talpinus, assembly GCA_001685095.1. Lineage (NCBI taxonomy): Eukaryota > Metazoa > Chordata > Mammalia > Rodentia > Cricetidae > Ellobius > Ellobius talpinus. The sequence continues at coordinate 9,950 of LOJH01000970.1, read as the reverse complement.
TTGTTTTGTTTTTTGCTTGTTTTGTTTTTGTCATTTTGTTTTTTTAAAAACTGGGCTTCTAGAATCCAAGGTGACTTTGGGGGTCAGATGACCAGGTGTTTGGAGCGTACACATGGTTCTGTGAGGTGTGCCATCCAGCACCTCTTGTTCACAGAACGAGAACCTCTGAGTCCAACTCCAACTTCAAATAAAGGTGAACTGGACTTGGGAAATATCGGAAACCTCTGCCTGGAGAGAGTGGGTAGTGCCATGGCCATCCTGTCTTCTGTCACACCTGGGCTTCAGAGTATGTGACTTCTCAGGCCTGCCCAACCCCACTAGAACCAAACACAAACATACCGATGATGCAGGTCCTGGTTCCTACATCCCAAGGTTGGACCTGGAGGGACCACACTGGCTGGCTCAGTGATACCTGTTCCTGAACACTGTGGTGTTAGCCTCTCCTGGACTCGTGTGTGAGAGAGATCTGTAAACTCCTATTGCTTCAGCTTCCTCGGCCTTTGAGGAGTGGGAATCCCCACCCCATGCTAGAGTTTCTACTGGGTGCGCCTCATTCAGGACTTTTGGGAAGCAGGGACATTTGGATTTTAAACTTCGTGATTATTTTTTTTAACAGGTCGTCAATGCTGATGGAACAAGACATGTTACTACAGGAATAATTTTTTGGGTACATCCAAGGACTGACCCTATCCCTTTTGTAGGAAGAAGTGTGTTAGAGAGAGAGCAAGGGACCTTCTAAGTAGGAAGACATGGGTTTAGATTCAGCTTTATCATTTACTAGCAGGATAGACTTGGAACAGTTACTCCGGATTTCTGAGCCATGGTTTCTCCATTTGTGTCAAATAGAGGGGTCAGGAGAAGGAATGAGATCCTGGTGTGTTATGTGTTTGGGGCCTGACCAGGGCAGGCATCCTGCACTTACTATTCATCCATATCCCGTGAATTCCTTTTCAAACCTCACAGATGTTGCCATATTAACCCCTTTACTGTGTCATTTTTCATAAAAGTGGCAGCAAGACGTGAAAAGCATCCCTCCTGAAGGCAGTGGATAAAGTTGGTGGTGGTGGGGTGCAACCAATGAGGTGACAATACCACCTCGGGAGGCGACAGCCACCGAGCCATCTGCCTCACACACCTCCTCACGCGCCCTTCCCACAGCCACGTGAGTTGATCACTAGTGCACGCGGGATAGTCCTTGATCACTCAAAACCTTGGCACAACAGTGCTCCCCTTCAGATCCTGTAACAGCTGCACGTACAAAATGCTAAATCTTGGAGACGGGACCCAAGTCTAAACACGGAATCCATTTGTTTGACATATATCTTAAACACAGGGGCTGAAGGGAATTTTAGACACTGTCTTTTAACAATTTCATTTTTAAGGTGGGATTTTCATGTCCACATTTGGGATTTCTGGGTGCTCAACTCGCATGGTCCCCACTTAACGGACAGGGACACTGAGGTAAGCAGAGACCTAACAGTGGCTGTAGGCATGCAAGTCAGGAATCGTCTTCTCACCACCATGCAGTCCTGGAAGCAGTCATTTTCACATTAGGCAACGACTTTATAGATAAATTTCTTGTAAACAAGAGCAGGAGGTGGGTGTCTATGTTCTTGGGGCTTCAGGGTAGGTTTCTGTGATTTCCTTCCTGGCAGTTCTTATTCTGATTATTATGATTATGGGAGTATTATTATTGTGTGTGTGTGTGTGTGTGTGTGAGAGAGAGAGAGAGAGAGAGAGAGAG
>LOJH01000969.1:53594-63916 GCA_001685095.1 Ellobius talpinus | reverse complement strand
TGTCTGTTGTTTATGCTTTCATTTTTCCAGTGGCTCCACTGCTATGCTGTAGGAGAAACTAGGTATCCTCCATCACACTTTTCTCTGCTCTTTTAACCTGCCTACGGTTAATGCCAACTTCTGTAGCGTGGGAGGCGAAATGACATCCTGTGTGAGTAGGCAGGAACCATGACTGAAGGGTTCTGGCCAGCACAGATTGCCTGTGCATGGATGTTCTGAAGGCCTTCTTTCGGTAGCGTTGGTCTGGGTTGTTTCTGGCTGCTGACAGGGGCATGCTGGAAGCTCTAGGGTTAATGTTAAAAGTTGGCTAAGTAGGGTAGGAAATCAGTGTCCTAGGAAGACCGTCTGTGTGGATGGTGTTGGTTTTGTTCCCTGTGCGTGGGGGGCAGGTACTTAGATTAGGGTGAGATTAACTATCTACCAGAGTCCCTCAGTAGATGTGGAGTGAATGACATCACAGGCTTACCTGTGTGAGATGAGGACCAGACAGCCTGTGTTTTCATCATGGATAGTGCTGTGTGAGAACCCTGAATTTTCTAAGGGGGGGATCTTCTAGAAAAAACACAGGATTATGTATATTATGTACAAAGGTCGCTCATGTGAGAAAGGAAATTACAACAAGCAGCAAATCTTAAGAAAGCACAACCATGACAAGTCCAGAAAAACAGTGTATCCTTTTTAATTAGCTGCCTCACATATATTTCCTTTCCGTGTGTGTTTTAGTCACATAGAAAGATAGCCCAGTCTATTCGCAGCGGTAACAGGAATGGTCCAGACCGTCTGTTTCATAAGTGGTGTTACACATCAGCTGAACCTTCCCTTCCATGCCAGTGGGAGAGAGGAGGAGCAGGCCTCAGCTTCCTCAGCCATGGTCACCACAAGTGAAGGGTCTTCTACAATGAGGTTCTGGGGCTTTGTGGTGACATAGCATGTACGTCTTTGAGTCCTGTTTGTTGAGACCATCCTCTTAATTTCATGCGTAGTTGAAAGTATTTCTGTCTTTATTTCTTTAAACAAGTTTGTATTAGGTAGTCTTTTAGCCTAGTGTGATCTCTAGCTGTTCTATAGCCCAGGTGGTTGTATAACTGAAAGTAATCCTTCTGCCTCAGCTAGTCCTGCAGTTATAGGTGTCAGCCACCCTACCCAGCAGCAGTTGGTAGTTCTGCTTGAATTATGTTTTAATTCAAATTTAAAGGGAGGCTCAAAGTTACACACCATTAGTACACCTGCAAGGCTTATTCATGTATGTGCATGCGTGTGCACATGTAGATTCATGTGTGCGTGTGTGTGTTTGTGCATGTAGCTTTTCTTGACTCATATGGTGGTATTGATTTTATTATGGGAAGATGTTGAGACCTCAATCATGGACTTGTTTTAATTTACAAAATTGAAATTTCTTTTAAACTCTTATTTGTGAAAAAAAAAACCCAGTACTTCTTAAAAAATACATTTTAAGTTTCCATTTCCCTCCATAGGAGATCCATATGTCTGCTAGAAAGAATAGACTCTGGTCAAGCACCCAGCATGCTTCCTGTCATGAGAAAACCCCATATTTCTTGACAGTTCTCCATCTGTGGCAGGGCCATTTGTTTCCCTGGTTTTCTTTGTCATCTGTTATGAATATGGGAAAAATAGGATTAAAGTGTTTAACACTCCTCTCCTTGGGCCCGGTGGTAGAATTTATCCTTCAAAGATAAATTGTGAACTTTTGACCTTAGGAAATATAAATATCCTTGGAGACTCTAACATTAAAAAAAATAAATTATGGTTTTACCAAGCAAATCTAAACCCGTTTTGCTGCTGTCTGTAGTATAGAATTTCATGTTCAAAGACTATCCCCCCCATTTCTCTCTTATGTGTGGTTTTAGCATGTCACTCTTTCCTCTGAAAATAATGCTCATGAAAATTTCAAGGACAGTGAGTTAGTATTTGAGAAAGAAATTAGTACATTCACATATACACGCACACACACACCACACATATATTTGCACACATGCACACACGTGTATACATGTACACACATTCTCTTTCTCTCTCTCGCTCTCTCTCGCTCTCTCTTGGCCACATCTGGAGTTTTTGTGAGATACTTTGAGAGTGTAATGTCAGATTGTCAGAATTCCAGTGAAACATTGTACAAAGTGTACAAACAGTGTACAAACAGTGTACAAAGTGGCTAAGGTCTCATGGATATTTGAAAACCTTGGTCACTTACGTGCTGTGCCCCTCACTGTAGCAGCCCTTCTTGATTGCCACCTCGGCTTACTTTCCCTAATAACAATGCCATTTTCCATCCTGTCTCTGGCTGTCTCTTGTGGGTCTGTCAGTTGCATGGGTCCCTGTGTACATTGAGGGTGTCCTCTCGTGATGCCTGCCTCTCTGGTGGGCACTCCAGGGCTCATTTAGTCCCTAGGAACCCTGCAGCATTATCATTAAATATGGAAGCTTCTTGTGTTGTTAGCATCACCTTCCCTTCTACTGTGAGATCTTTTAATAGAATGCTCCCAGTTCACAGTGCTAGGGAAGTCACAGAACACAGACCTTCTTAATGTTCATGGTTAGAGTCCCTCCGTGACTTAATAAACCCTTCAGTCTGCCATCTGTTTGAATGGTTAGGATGGTGGCCTATAGGATGTTTTCTGTATGAAGGGACCATTTTGGTATACTTAGATAGAAGTCTCTGTGTGGCATATTGATAGGACTGTCACCATGTGCCCTGGCTTTGAGATACATCTGTGGGGCTCCCTAGATTGGCCTTCCCCTAACTGCATGTGCGAATACAGCCATAAACAGATAGTATTCCTCATGAGAGTGGACTTGTCAGTAGGTCTGCAGTCTTTGGATCTTCTTTGGAAGCTCCCATTTCTTGCCCCATTTCTAGCAGGACCCTCTAGAACAGTGGTTCTCAACCTGTGGGTCAAGACCTTTTTGCCAAACCTCTATCTCCAAAAATATTTACATCACAATTCATAACAGAAGAAAAATAATTACAATTTTGAGGTGGCAATAGCATAATTTTATGGGTGGCGGTCACCACAACACGAGGAACTGTATGGAAGGGTCACAGCATTGGGAAGGTTGAGAACCGTTGTTCTGAAGGTGTGTCCGTGTGAGCATGTGGTTAAGAATGCATCATAGGGGTTTCTGGTTGGGGCTGGCTCCTCTGCCCATCCTTGCTGAGCAAGCCAGGGCAGATTTTTCTACACTGATCTAGGAAATGGAGACAGAGAATGACCTGGCAGGGACAATGCCCATGAGACTTGACCATCCCAGCCATTTTATTCTGATATGGATCAACCACACGGCCAGCATTATTTCGTGATGGTTACAGTTCTCTTAGCTAGCGTCTTTGATTTCCTCTTTAAATCACACTAACGTAGAGGTACACATTTAAAATTTGAAGGGGGTTTAGTTGTTACACCAGTAATGAAAGCAAGCATTTATTCTCCTGGTCCTGGAGGCTGTAAGTTGAAGATCAAGGCGTGGGCAGCCACATTGCCTGTATGGGCTCCAGTGGAAGATCCTTCCTGCTTCTTTCTGTATCCGGTGGCTTCTGGCAGGCTTTGGCCTTCTCCTTGGCTTCTGGCATACACTCCCATCTCTGTCACTGCCTTCATGTGGCCACTGTACTCCCTCACCTCTTGTTCTGAGGCCACAGATTATTGCATTTACGACCAGTGACATTCAGTGTGATGTCATCTAAACTTGGCTAATGGCATTGGCAGAGCCTCTGCTTCTAAAGAAAGTAACATTGTGAGATTCTGGGAGGGCCTGAACTTTGGAGAAAACTTCAGCCCTTTAGAGACACCACATAGAAAATTTTGTGAGCAATTCTCATTGGTAGCAACTTCTATTGAAGACTAGCTCTCTTGGTTTAAGTGATTTTTTTAATTATAAATCTACTCAGGGTGTCTGAATTAGGCTTGATACCCAATAGTTATTGTTGGCAACAGCTAAGTGACTAGCTGTTTCTCTTAACTCCTTGGTATTTTGAGCTTGGCATTGTGAGCCCACACTGACAAGGGAAGGACTCAGCTGATCTTGGACGACAGCTGTAGCGGGCCCTGCAGCTTTGCCAGGTGGGAGGGTGAGACAAAAGAAGGACCCCCCCCAATTGTCATCCAGAAACTTGCATTATGACTCAGTGGAGCATCTCCAAGGCAATCGAGGTCAGTAAATGGGGGTCCCATTTGTCATTCTGAATATGTTTCCGTAAAACTTGACAACTGAATAGCAAACTATCCCTGCTGGTGTCATCCTCAGACAGAGTGGCCCGATGTCTGACACATCAACTACAGACATTAAAATAGCTGAGGAAAACCTTGTCCAGGGTCTAGCAGCAGCGGCAGTGGCATTGGTATCAGGAGAGTGCTTCTTCCTCCATCTGGTGATGGGGCAAATGGGAACAGCTCAGCTGCCAGCAGTAGTTGGTAATCCAATAAGATTGGCTTGCTTGGATTTTTTTTGGCCTTATGTTGGGTTTTTGGTAGCTTGTAAGTCATCACTTTGAGACAGAAGGTGACCTAAACCCTGAATCATCCCCCCTTCCTCTTTTATACTTTTGTCTTCTCCCAACCCTGAGGGGACTTACCAGCAAAAAAAGTGCAACCTTAACCTGTATACTGGTTTTGACATTCCCCAGAGTACACACATGGGGAGCCTGGAAACCTGAGGAACACCTAACCTTGGAGATAACTGAGGGATTGTATGAGCAGGATACCTGGGTGGGCAACCGTCTTCGTGTGGGGTTCTGAGGCATTTGGGGTGTGCAAAGCCTGTAGGCACATCAGACAAACCCATCTCACCCTTAGAGGTTTCTATGTCAGTTGTGGGGTTAGAGGATCATTCACACAATAGAGTGGCTCTGAGCACTTCCAGTTCATTCCTCAACCTATGTGAGCATCTCCATGCCCAAGATTCTCCACTGAATATTTGGAGGAATGCAACAGTTACAGTTCTGTTAGCTTTCATATCTCCAGGGGGTGAAAGGGCATGTATGCAGACATTTCTCTATAAATTAAAAAAAGTGTGTTTGCGTGTGTGTGTGTACATGCACACGTGTGTGCACACGCACCATGTGCTCACTCAGGGATGCCCATGGAGACTAGAAGAGAGTGTCAGATGCCTTGGAACTGAATTAGAGGCAGTTGTGAACCATCCAGCATGGGATATAAACTCTGATCCTTGGGATTGAGAAGTTAGTGCTCTTAGTCGTTGAGACATCTGTCCAGCCCTCAAACATTTCTCAATAAAGTAAGGTGACATAGGTAGTCTCGGATAACTTGTCACAGGGAGTTAGCCCAGAAAGATGCTTCCTGTCTGGATGGGTTCCAGGATGAGGGAAGGCGAATGGATAACAGGGTTTTGAGAAGTGGTGGGTTTTATGCAGCAGTGTAGATGGAAGTTTCTGTCTCACCTGGTCCTACAGTCATTCAGTCCCAAAGAAACACACAGAGGCTTATGTTAGTTATAAACTGTTTGGCCTATTAGCTCAGGCTTATTACTAACTAGCTCTTACAGCTTAGATTAACTCATAATTCTTGCCTATATTTAGCCACGTGACTTGTTACCTTTTCTCAGTGAGGCATTCTCATCTTCCATTGCATCTGGCTGGTGACTGCTTCTCTGCCTTTCCTCTTCCCAGAATTCTTAGTCTGTTTGCCCCTTCTATACTTTCTTCCTGTCTACTGGCTAATCAGTATTTTATTAAAACAATATGAGTGACAGGTCTTTATAGTGAGGGCATTATCCCACAGCTCGGCAGGGGCAATGAAGTGGATATATGGTTTATACAGCAGCCCAGAAAGGTCCTCACCTGCCATGGTTGTGCCAGATATTTTTTGGCAGATTTGGTAGGAATAACGGAAGAATGTTCAGACTTAGAGAATGACCTATTCCATACATTTTTGCCTGGGACATAAATCCTTTGGTTTAGCAATCTTAAATTAGTTCAGGGACCCAGAGATGTGTACATAGCCCTCCTTTTAGTTTAACTTGGATAAATTTGCCTTTTCTCAAAGTTATTAATAGGGTCTCCATGCAGACTTTTAGCTATAACATAACATTAGTGCATTCCTGACGAGGCAGGGCTCGTGGAAAAATAGGATCACACCATTCAAAACCCATGTAGCTTGGTAACAGTGGGAAACATACCGGAAGGAAAGAAACTAAATTCCTAGTAAATAAATTGATGCTGTAGCGAGTGTGACACACTTAGGAACAGGTGATAGTGGCACACTTAGGAACAGGTGATGGTGGCTAGCTGGGGACCATGAGATTGCCAAATTCAACAGACTAGGTGAGGTAGGAGTGAGCAGAAGGCAGGTCGAAGGTAGTGTGGGGCTGAGCTGTGCTGGGAGTTCCTGTATAGGAACCCTGGGTTTCCCCAAGCTCTAGTGAGTTCTGACGGACATGTCATTTCCCATTGTGTTGGCTCTCTTGCAGGAGTGTAAGATGCATCTGTGTTGGAAAAACCATGTGTTAACTAACATGATGCCACACTGGCCCAACCACGTGTCTCATTTAGCCGAGGAGGATGAGCTGACCCAAGCCTGCCAAGTCTGCAGGCAGGCCTTGAGCAGGAGGCACAGGCCTGTTTTTTTTTTTACACTTGTGTGTGTTGTCAGCTCAAAGCATGAGGCAGGAGCCTCTTCCTGAGAGCTTTCTAAGGCCAGTCTCTAGCCTAGCTTAGTGCTTGCCTTTTCCTGGGAGGAAAGCTGTGGAGTTCCATAAGGCCTTTGAGGTTTCACTAAAGCTGTGATAGTCTGGGAAGGTTCTAGGGCTTCAGGAAGGCTTTAGGATTTTGTTGAGCTGTGATCCTGTGTGCTCCCAGGAGGGCTTTACCTGCAAGTCTCACTGTTGCGACTTAACAGACCTTGGCTAAGGTCTTATTCTAGGAAGAGTTGGCTTAGATGACTGAAAAAGGAACGAGTATTTGACCTAATTCTTTTCAAAGAACCCAGCCTGGAGTATGCAGAGTTTGTAACCGCTCCCATCTCCTCGACTGTCTGTCTGTCTCTGTCTTGCCACACCTCCGCCCAGCGCTCTAGGAGAGAACTCTTTTAAAAGTTAATGAAGGAGTTCCAGTAGAGCCCTATTAGATTTTCCTCCCATTAAATGCCTGCTGCAGACTTTTAATGGATGTTTTAACTAGGCATTGTTATCAAAAGGACTGTTGCACAAATTAAAACCAGGCCTGCAGATCTGTGAAGAGAAACTGGATTTACTTTTTGCCTTTAGGTCAAAAAGAGAAGAGCAGAAGGGTGAACCTCCTCTTGGTATTTTTAGAAGTTGGCTTCACAAAAACGGTGCTACCAACAGCGATGGCAATGTGGTGTGTGGGGCTTAGCACGCCCCTTTTGTGAAGGGGGGCTGTTTACAGGGACCCCTGACTTTTGAGAGCACATCATGGTGACAGTTGGTTATTGTCTTCTGACACTACACCATGCTTCCTAGTTTCAAAGCTCTACCAAAAAGAAAGCCAGCACCCTCAGACCCTCACTTACCCTCCCTTCCCCCACTACTAACTGTAAGGATATTCAAAGTTCTTGGAGTTTCTCACTTTATCCTGGTTTATTTTATTTTTATCAAAACCCCCTCGCTTTGCCCCTTTAAACTTGGCCTGTTCAAACTGCAGACTGTGTTTTCAGTCTGGGGATTCTGGTCTCATCCAGGCAGGTACCAGAGGCACAAGTGAGTGATCTCGTTTCCCTAGCCACAGCTTCATTATAGAGTAACTGTCATTTAATTTCTGTCACCAGTTATTCATAATCACAACACTCAGAAGATACCACGTTCTTAACCCTTTTATGGAGAACAGAGGAAAGTTGTGTTTGTGTGCTTGGGGATGAGTCTTGGGTAGTCTGATGTCTACCCACAGGACTCATGGAGCAAACAGCCATGGGAAGGGTAGAGTTTGCTCTTCTAGGGACATATGCTCACATCCTTTGTAGCCCTTCGTGGTTATCTGAGCATCCTTATCAGAAAGGGCTGTTCACATTTTGCTGTTTTGAGTTGGACATTTTGCAAAAAGAGTTAACATTTGTTAGCTGGGCATTCCCATCGGAGGCTGCTCCAGCGCTCTGGAAGGGAGCTGGCTCACAGGCAGGAGCTTACCTATAGCCACTGTGTATGGATTCATGGCAGAAGCAAAAAGTCCTGTGACCCTACATGGTGGCTAATCCTTCCTTCCCTCAGGAGGGTGGGGTGACAGTGGGCTCAGTGTTCAACACGAATGAATGGGGTGTCATTGATTGCTTTGCTGCTTGTTCACAGACATCGATGGGTAATGGGGGGGGAGAGAAACAGAGACAGACAGACAGACTGACTGAGAAACAGAGACACACACAGACAGAAAGAGACCTACATCAAGCTGATTAAAGTGCACCCTGAAGCACGGCTCGATCCAGGATTGCCTGCCAGCTCAGAGCACCCAGTGCAACTGAAATCTCTACAGTAGATTTAATTTTATGAGCTGTAGCACCCGAGAATATTAAGCCATTTAGATCACTCCGGAATCATGGGGTTTAGGAAGGACGATGGTCTTTCTCATACAGGGGGAAAGCCTGTGCCTTTAGGCACAAAGCTAGTTTAATTGAAGGAATAATTTGATTTGCTGCCGCTACGGTGGAAGGGCATGAGATGTGGCAGATTTTCTCTCTGCTCACCCAAACTCAAGGATTTAATGCCAGCAGGTGAACTTCTGAAGGCTACTATCAAGAACACAGAGACAATAACTGTCTTCAAAGTGGAATTTTGTCAATATTTTTTGCTATGGGCCAAAGAACATTCACAATAATGGAGGACTAAAGCCCTGCTTGGAAATGCTGTGGAGTGAGAGGGAGTGGAGGATTTATTCCACCGGGGAGCCTGCAGTGTAGGGAGGTATCCTGGTGCCTGAATAATCGTTCTGCTCCAGCCTGTGGGGACTTAACACACCTTCCTTGTTCAGAGAGAACGCTTGTGGGCATTTCTACCCACTGGGCATTTCTACCCACTGCGCTGGGAGCTAGCTCCCTGCGTGNAGGCCATCTCAGCCTGCTTTCTACCTTCAACCAGGTGCCGGTGTTTAATGGCAAGTCATGCACAGTGACAGGGAAGGCCAGTACCAGGCCCAGCTGGGCCGCTGTCGTCCATGAAATGGCCACGTGGCCGGCTCATGGAAATGAGGTGCCCTGGAGGGTGCTGTGCCTGGTGGAGGGAGACCCTGTTCTTCCCTCCTAGAGGGAAGCCCTTGGTTTTAAATATGCCGTCTCATCCTGCTCTTACACGAAGTTGGTTAGACAGCAGATTGTACAGTGGCAGAACGGACTGGCCTCGATGACTTAAGCAGATGTTAGAGGCAGTTGCCCGAATCGCCTCGCCCTGAACTTCTCTCCCGTTGGAAAGAATTATTTCTTGAAATTTCAGTTTGGAAAGCATGCTGTCCCCCTTTCTGTTGGTGAAAACAGAAAATGGCTTGCATTGTTAAGTCTGTTCCAGGAAAGTTGGTTTTCTGATTGCGAGGTGAAACCACTTTTTAAATTTCGCTAATGTTCTCTGTATTGCATATAATTAGAGGACGGGAGACCTGGGAAAGTAGCCACACATGAGTGTGAGCTCCCACACGTGCTACCACACAGCAGTGGAATACAGTTTAGTCCTGCCCAGCAAGTGTGGGAACATCTGTGACCTAGTCATTAAATGTACTTGCTCTCTCTCTCGCTCTCTCTCTCTCTTCTCTCTCTCTCTCTGTATGTGTGTGTTTAATGCTTAGATTTTAGTTCTTCCTTTTTTTTAACTTCCTGTTCAATTAGAATGCAAAAGGTTTTATTTATTCTGGGCCACAGCGCAGGCAAAGTGAAAGTAAATCCCAAGCTTCCGGTGGCATTTGAAAAAACAGAGAAACAAGACATTGTTTTCCAAAATGAAAGGATAAAGAACGGAGACAACTCGATTTTCAGAGGCAGTTTGGGAGGAGAGAAACTTCCAGATCTTTTCTGGGGAGATGTAGGAAAGCTTACAAACATCCTTTTAATACTGCAGACAGTATGTAGGCAAGCGGGCTTCTGTGTGCTCACCAGCGGCGGCGGCAGGGCAACTAACTGGTCATAATATCAGTGGCTCCAGTAATTGCATTCTACCTCAAGTGTAAAATTCCTACCTGGGCCTGACTTAGTAATTATGCTGGCTTTTAATGAGGACTTTTCCTTCAGAAATATGTGACGAGGGTGGCTGTGGAATGTGATAGAATTGGATTAACCCTAAGGTGTGTCTAGGAAGTAACAGATTCTGGCCTACTGGTTTCTTCCACGCTTCTCCTGTGTTCTCTCTCTCTCTCTCTCTCT
>LOJH01000969.1:10795-53582 GCA_001685095.1 Ellobius talpinus | reverse complement strand
CTCTCTCTCTCTCTCTCTCTCTCTCTCTCTCTCTCTCTCTCTCTGTATTTCAAGCATTAATTTGGGACTACTTAGGTTCTCATTCATTATTTTATATAATCCAAAGGTTGTTTTATTATTAGATAGATTGAGTAATGATGAACTTAGAAATACAGAGCAGAAAATGAAAAAAAAGGTATCTTTGTAAATACACTTGACAGCTAATTGGCCTGTATTAATGGAAGGTTGAAATGAAAGAAAATAGAGCAGCCACTAATTAAAATTTTTTTCCTCATGTGGAATTCATTTTCTACACATTTTAGGAAGCAGATGCTTCGGTTCGGTGTGACATGTGTATTTACGTGCCAACTTATATTTTCTGTCTCCACCGTGCAGCATGTATTTGCATAGTAGGGCCATCTAATTATGTCCTCTTGTGTCTGCAATCTCTGCTGTGTCTTGGGAGACCCAGCCTGGCGTTCTTTATAACAGGTCTAGAGATGTCCGCAGAAGGCAGGGTGTCAGATATAAGGAAGCAGCACACAGACCAGCAGTCTGCAGGCCATCCACCGATCCCCTGCCAGCAGACTGGAACCTAACTCTCCACTGGAGGAAGGGGAGAGAACATTTGATGGGTGGCCCAGTGGCTGTAGCTCCATCCTGCTGCTCACAGTCGATATTGTTTGGTTTTGTTTCTGGAGACAGGGTTTCCCTGGGTAACCTTGGCTGTTCTGGAACGCACGGAGATCTGCCTGCCTCTGCCTCCCACACAGTCTTTCTGGCATTCCCCTCTTGCCTTGCCCGGTGTGTTCTCCGGGCCTGGACTGGTTCCTGCAGCGAAGCCCCGGTGATTGGCAGCATGTGTGACTAGGCCGAACAGTCCGAATGCCCATCTTCACCCTATGCCTCCCGGCAGCTCTTGCCACGGTGATCAATGGGGCGCACGTAAGGTCAAAGAAAAGCTAAGGATACCGGTTCCTCACCACCCCAGGCACTGTTCTGGGGAGCTAAGGAGCTGCTCTGCTCCCCCAGTCTGCACAGGAGGAGATGCAGGTTGTATGCTGCTTATGCTCCCCCCATCAGCAAGGGATCTCACAGTCAGCTTTGCTCATCCCAAAGTCCCCCACTCCCAACCCCGGGGCCTGGAAGGGCCGCCTGTGGGTTGGAGCTTCCAGTCCTCACTGCTGTCCATGGGCCGTCCTTACAGTGCAGTGGCCAGCTGTCATCCTTGCCAATTCTGTTCTTGGCACTACGAGATCAGCCCTCCAGCTGGAGCCAGGGCAGCTGGAAGTCGGAGCCCATTTCCCTTTCCCTGCCCTGGACAGTGCCCGGCCAACTGGACAGTAAGTAAGTGTTGCTGGGTGAATGGGTGAGTGACAAGCTAGCCGGCGAGGGAGTGACTGGACCTGTCTCCCCTGCTGCTCTGTCTTCATTGAGGTGGGATTGTCCCTTCATGGAAGTGAAGGAACCTTTGTGTATTCAGGGCCTTGATCTTGCCAGAAGGCGGTACATGATTCCTTAGAGAACTCATGAATCCTTCTACTAACGAACAAAGGCCGTAGAGCCCCAGACATTGGAACTCAGAGTTCATAACAGTGCTACAACCAGGCTTGCAGGGACCAGCGAGAAGGAGGCCATCTTGAACGATTCCTTGTGTGGGTCGTGGGAGGACTCCAACCCAGATAGGCCAAGCCTTGCCCTGCAGTGTGAGGCTGAGGCTCTGTCTCCAGCTGCTGAGCACCAGCCCTGCAGTTTCCCAGGGGAGAGCACAGCTGCTCATCCAGGGCTCTGAGCTGTGCCCAGCTCATACCCCGCTATTGCTGAGGGGCTTTTATTTTTATACATTGCTTTTGTCTGCAGTCTTCTTTTTACTGGTAAAGTCCATCTTTGGAGAAACTGCTGTTTCAAGTTTCTAGTTTCAGAAAAATAATTAAGGCTGATAACTCCTGAATTATTTAATTTTTTTCTCTTCTTTGCAAAACTATTCATACCACATGGAAGATTTAGAAAACATTTTACCCGATATAGCTACTACGGAAATTTTATCTGAATCCTTCCAGAGCCTTTCTTTTCTTCTCTTTTCTTTTTTTCTATTTTTTTGCCTCTCTTTATTATTTTTTTAAACAAAACTGATGATAGTATTTGCCAGCCTATGTTTCGCTCATTGTCTCGTGAACACTTTAGGCACATACTCCTTCATAAACACTTTCTACAATTATCTCTTTAGGCATTTTTTTTCCTTTTTTTGATCAAACATTGGCACCTATCGAAAATCTGACTTCAAAATATTTCCAGGTACCTTTCTAGTTAGAGCCTGTGAGAACGCCCACATCTAATCATGCAGTGCTGCTGCCAGTGAGGGTGGCATCCCCTCCCCCCGCATGCTTTATTAGACAAATGTGTTTCTTCCCTTTTGAATTGGTTTTGCTTGTGGTATTTGCTCATTTTTCTGTTTCTTTGTTCATTTGTCTTGTTGATTTGGAGTAGTTACAATAACGACATTACCTCATCTTTCTAGAAGGTAGTTGTAGATGATTCCCCTGGAAGGTTTGACATTGAGAAATAGTTCTTCTGATTCCGCTGCCTCCAGTTACCTTTTACAATGATGTGGACGATACGTGTTTATTTTGGAAAGATTTGAACACATTTAAAATTGAATGAAGCTTTTGCAAAACCCCACCATCCAGAAATGATCCGGTGTGTGTTTCTGTGTGTCTGGATCACGTCCTCTCTGTGCACCACGTGTGTGTGTTTCTGTGTGTCTGGATCACGTCCTCTCTGTGCACCACGTGTGTGTGTTTCTGTGTGTCTGGATCGTGTCCTCTCTGTGCACACGTGTGTGTGTGTGTGTTTCTGTGTGTCTGGATTGTGTCCTCTGTGCACACGTGTGTGTGGTTCTGTGTGTCTGGATCGTGTCCTCTCTGTGCACACGTGTGTGTGGTTCTGTGTGTCTGGATGGCGTCCCCTCTGTGCACCACATGTGTGTGTGTGTTCCTGTGTGTCTGGATCGTGTCCTCTCTGTACAGCACGTGTGTGTGTTTCTGTGTGTCTGGATCACGTCCTCTCTGCACCGTGTGTGTGTGTGTTTCTGTGTGTCTGGATCGCGTCCTCTCTGTGCACACGTGTGTTTCTGTGTGTCTGGATCGCATCCTCTCTGTGCACCACATGTGTGTGTTTCTGTGTGTCTGGATCGCATCCTCTCTGTGCACCACATGTGTGTGTGTTTCTGTGTGTCTGGATCACGTCCTCTCTGTGCACACGTGTGTGTGTTTCTGTGTGTCTGGATTGTGTCCTCTCTGTGCACACGTGTGTGTGTTTCTGTGTGTCTGGATTGTGTCCTCTCTGTGCACACATGTGTGTGTTCCTGTGTGTCTGGATCGCGTCCTCTCTGTACAGCACGTGTGTGTGTTTCTGTGTGTCTGGATCGAGTCCTCTCTGTGCACGGGTGTCATCTTCAGTGTGTGGTGCCCCACATCTTATTGATATGCATGCTGTTGTGGAATGTAGGGTTGTTGAAAGGCTGGGTCTCTCCCACAGTCACCCTTGCAAGCAACTGTCTGTAATGAATATCTTGATGGTCATCTCATCATCTTTTTGATAAATTCCCACAAGTAAAACTGTCAGGTCAAACGTTTTACATGCTTTAATTTATTTTGGTGCTTTTATTGCCAACAGCCTTCTCTACTTTCCCTACTTACAACAGTTTCTCTGGATTATGGAAGTTTGTTTTTCAATTTATTAAGTTGTTTTTGTGTAGTTTAAATGGCCCTTCTCTGTGTATTTTCTACCTTTGAAGTAACACTTAAAACCTCCTTCCAATTTTCAAGATTATTTCAATATTCAGATTTATTTTCTTAGATTTTTTTTATTTAAATAGTCAATGACCATGAAATTAATTCTGATACATGGTGTGAGATTGACATGTGGCACTTATTTTTCAAAAGCTGTTTTTCTAGTGCCATTAAAAAAATCTGTCTTTTTTTAAAATTATGATCCTTAAACGCTACCTGCAGTGTGCATTAAGATCCTTCTCAGGGTATTCTTTGTTCCCAGCCTGTTTCCCCTGTTGGAATTATTATGGCCTTCTGATATGTTTTAGATGGCCTGTGGTTTCCTGCCCCCATGGCTCTTGCTCTGTCTGGAGTATATTTTGTTTTTCTGCATTAGATGAACCATAGAATTATTGGTCAGCTTAAAGTAGTTTAGGTGGTTCCATCGGAATGGTATTGCATTGATAAATGAATTCAAAATTTCTTAGCATACCTATAATAAATTTTCCAATCCTAAATGGATATCTTCTCAAATTTATTCAAGTGTTGTTTGCTCTTGTTATTTATTGTGATATTTCTCTTTATTGACAGAGCTGCTTTTCTGTTGTATCTTTAGCTGGTTGTTATTGCGGAATTTCTGTGCTGTTGAGTTTGTTTGCTTCCTAATTAGCTTTCTGTATTAACGGGGTTCCTGTTTGTCTCTGTGTGATAGCACAATCTAGGTTTTAGTCTTTATTTTTTTTAAATGGCCTAATCCAACAGCTTTCTCTATTCTGAGGAAAACATGGTAGCTTTTCAACATTTGTGAAAATCCGTGACAAATGAAGTTTAGAAAAAAAGGATTCATTAGTATCTGTTGATGATCTCTTAAAATGTCTTCTGCAACTCAAATGCCCACACAGGAACCCTGGCCAAGATGTAGGTGTTTGCCTGGGGGTGAGGCAGGAGTTCTCTGCAGATATGGGAACTGCGGGACACCGGTGATGAGGACAGGGGACTGGAAACCCTCACCAGTGTGTGAAGACCGACTGTCTAGGAAGTGAACCTTTGCAGAGTGAGCTGGCAGGCAGAGGGGCTCGAACACTGAGTTAGGGAGCAGAACTGTATTTGAATATAAAAGGTGCCTCCCTCATAGGGTTTGAGGCTGATTGTCACAAGGAGCATTAATAATGAACTCCTCTCCGTTCCTCAGCCTTCAGGGTTGGGGGCCTCTGCTGTTATCTGCTCCGTGAGCCACTTTATAAATACTTACAGCTTTTCAGTAAGTCAGCATTATCTGGTGACAGTGAATAAATCTTTAAAAACTTGGGGCATCATATCCGTTTGTAATTCTGGGCCTTTGTTGTCATGGCACATGTCTAGTTCCCCGTGAGCACTCGGAGCCTTGGGGCCCTGGGCTCGTGTCCACTACAATATTGATATGCTTGAGGGGTAATTCCCTTTGGTCGTCTTTTGCCGCTGTAAAGTAATTTCCATCGTTTTATTTGTTTTCTGTGTTACACTTGCTCATGTCTGTGTTAACATGCGTGTGTGTGTGTGTGTGTGTGTGTAGGTGCATGTAATTGTGCCTTTGCTTATAGAGGCCAGAGGTTGAAATATATTGCTTACAAACTTCTCTTCTGTGACATGGTCTCTCACTGAATCTGGAGCTCAGCATTTAGCCAGACTGCTGGCCAGCATCTTCCAGAGATCTGGTTCTACCTCCCCAGAGCTGGAATTATAGTCTATCCGGCCACACCTGCCTTCTTTATGTGAGTGCTAGGGATGAAATCCATGTCCGTATGCTTGTATGGTGAGTACTTCACCCATGGAGTCATCCCTCCAGCCACCATTTGTTTTCAAAGTTTTCAAAGTAAAAATTACACCTTAATATGTTTCCTTATGTGCTGCATTCTAGGAGGGAAAGCGAATGAGTTGACAGGAACATTTCTGTTCTGTTGTAATCATGGCGTCTGTGTTTCTGACCTTGTTTCTACCCCGTCTGTGCACAGGGACCCAAGGATGAGAGAATGCTGTAATACATAAATAAGGCTTTGGGGCATTAATAAGGAAGTACATTTTTGAAACATAGTAAGACATCAGAAATGTATAAAGGCAGTAATTACCATCTGCATCTCCCGAAACAGAGCCGAGAGCCAGAGGTGAGGCTTCAAAAGTCAGTGTCCTGAGTCGAAGTATTCGCTCATAGCCCAACCCCCCCTGCACCGTTCTCACTGTTTTAATCTTCTTCCTCTGTTGCATTATGTAGCCATAATATTCATGGCTCTCAGCACTTGCGAATTAAAAGTCGTAAGTTGAGGTTGTAGGGAATGGTACCCAGGAGTGGCGAGAAAGGACGGGATGACCTAACGGAAGGCGAGAAGTGGAGAAGATGGTAGAAGAGCGAGCGGTATGAAAGAGCTGTCAGCAGAGGCCTCTCTTAGAACTGGCAAAGATCTTCGCCTTAGGTGTCAGTCACTCTTGTTCATAAGTTCTGTTTCTAGTTTTCTGGAGGATTTTAATTTGATTTGTACTCAACATGGTTTAAAAAAACACATCAAAACATATATTACATGTAGATTTCCAGTCCATAAACTCTTAATCTATGTAAAGTTCTGGTTTAAAAGGGAAGCTCTGTGACCCCGAAGTCCAGCCTCCCGTGCTGCTCTCTGCCTGGGCTCTGACTAGCTGTAGTATTACTTTGAGATGTACCATCAAAAAGTGGCTGTATAAATTCCTCGTGTATTTTATGGGGATTTCTTTTTGCATGTAATTTCTCACAGCCAAGCACACTTTCTACATCTGTTATACTGTGCATGATTTTTGAGTGGAATTGGATAGAAATGCTTGGTTTTCTTCTCCTAATCTGCATTTCCTCTCCTGCTCTCTACCATCTGGGATGCTTTTCCTCTTGCAGTGTTTAGAAATGCATGGCCCTCATTGGGTTCTTCCCACACATGTGCATGGTTGGTTCCCATCTACCCATTATATGCAAGCTGTCACCCTCATAGGTCTGTGGAAAGCGGTGAGCGCTTCCATGCCTGGAGAAGCTGAGTCAGTTCACAGCCGTGCCATCTGTCCACTAGAGTGAACATAGCTCAATATGAAGCACATGTTTCATATGCAGGTAACATGCTATATGCATGTACATGCATAAAATAACTTGTGTGCTCTAAACAGTCTATTACCCCAACATAGCTGGAGATGTAATATGAGCCAACTGTCACATCTGAACATGAATTTATTTTATATTTAATGCAGTTACATAATATTTAACAATAACATAGGTATTAGGAAAAATTTCACTTGCATATTTTAATAGTTATATGCTTTTTAATTGTTAAGAATGTATATTTAAAGTATACATATATTTTACATATTTGTGAAATATGTAAAAGATAGATATTTTTATTTTGGGGCAAGGCTACTAGTATGTTGCCCATGTTCTGGTGGATGACTCCACACCTGTACACATATAGGCAGAACTGATTGGACACCATAGAATCTTTTTAAAAGGAGGAAATAAAGAGGACATGAAATCGGGAAGGGATATGGTAAGAGGTGGGGTCTAGGGGAGTGGAGCAGGAAAATAGGGGTTAGATGTGACTGTATTACATTGTATACATTTATGAAACTTTCAAAGAATAAATGCACAGTATAAATTTGTATATAGTCACATACAAATATAAAATTTATCTGTTTTGATTTAGCATGATGATATAAATGAAATCTAATATTTAACATCTTTAGCAATTTATTTCTCATGTAAATAAACAACCAAAATGTCTGATCTCTGGTAAGCATGATGGGTTTTTACATCAATGCCCTAGGTACAAAACCCAAAGAGAGCAGATTGAACACTTCTTCTGCGGCTGTTCTACTTTTAGTACTCAGGAGGAGACTGAAGTAATGAAGAAAAATAATGTTTGTACTTATGTCCTAGAGAATGTCATAAGAACTATTTATTACTCATAAAAGAAATTAAATTACTTAACAAAGGTGAATTATTAATTTATTAGGAATTTAATTTGGGAGCTATTTTCATAGGGATACTGGCCAAGGTAAGAATGCAAGCCCTTTAATGAAGGAAGACACTCAAATAGCTTTAAATAAGCACATAAGCATGTTTCCATAGAAGCAGAACTTTCTATGCTTCATAGAAAAAACAATGTTCTTAAGAAGACATGCTATCAGTATAGCCATGCCCTTAGAAGGGGTATATGGCTTAATTAAGAGAACAAAAGTGGGAGAGGAGAGATCTCTTGCTTTTCATGTATGAATTAGAGATCACAGTGAAAACCAAACTGCCCTCCTCTAGGAAGACCTCTCTACAGAATTGTCATCGCGTGATTCGTGGATCAGAGAGGAGGGGATGGAGGAAAGTTTCCACTCCCTCTTATAAGAAACTCTTTATCCGTTTGAAGCTTTGCAGTTTAGGAGGTCCACAATCGTACACAATCATATACACCTATATCCAAGGCCTTCCAGTAAGTTCCAAAGCAGCACAAGTTGTGTAGAGGAGACATGTTTTACCTGCCCCACACACATCCATAGATAGCCGGGTAGCTGGAGGCGTTTTTACGCTTGAAATGAAGACTTTGGTTTTCATCTTGAAGCTGTGTTTATTTCAGAGGAAGTATTTCTACTTATGACAGACTTATGGGGAAATGCCATGGCTTTTAAACACCCAAATAACTTGATGTGACTGCCTATGTAGCCAGAGCAGCAGTGATGTATGTTTATTATTTTAAATACCCAAATAACTTGATGTTATTGCCTATGTATCCAGAGCAGCAGTGATGTATATTTATTGTCCTGAGGATGCATGTGAGGTACTTCTGGGCCTGCATCCCTGAGGCTCAGGCCCTTCCTGCTATTTGCTGTAGTTTTAAGGAAGACAGTTAAAAAGCTTCATCAAATTGATCTTCAGTTTGGAGATCATTAATGAACTGGCCTTCTTCACTGACAGACCACTCAAGGCCACAGATAGCATGTGATTTCCTTTGGATGGCAGTAACTCATTTAAAACATTTACCAAAAACCTTAATGCATACAGAAGATGCTAAACTATTTTTAAGCGATGGGTCCTTTTTTATCGCTGTGATAAAACCATGCTTCTTCTTGTCGTACGCCAAATAGGAACATGTGATTCTCCACATGTCTCAGAATCTTGGCTTGGGAAAGGTGGGGGAAGGGCAAGAGTTGGCTTGCAATAATAGGATGAGCCTGAGAGAGAGCACAGCTTCCTATGAGAAAATGCTGTGGAGCCATTGATTATCTGAGGCTATTATGTCAATTAGTAAGTTAAAAGATTATCATTTCTAAAATGTTGGTATTATATTTCTCAAGAAGCCCTGTTCTGTTGTTGGGGACGACGAGATGGCTCAGTCTGCTGTACAGTCATGAAGACCTGAGCTTGATCCTCAAAACTCATGTAAAATGGTGGACATGGCATCAGTGCTTGTGAGGCCAGCAGTGGAAAGACAGAGACGGGCTGACTGACCAGCTAGCTTCCCCAAATCAGTGAGCTACAGGCCGGTGAGAGATCCTTCTCAGAATAAAATCAAGGGGAATTATACCCAAGGAATAGTACTGAAGGTTGACCTCTGACCTCCAAATGCACACACATGCACATGTACTCACTCGCACATCCACACACACAAGAGCATGCACACACATGCTACTGCAATGTAGTTTGCTACTAGGAGAAAAAAAAAACAGTTGTTACCTAAAGATCCATTAGCAAATTTTTGCATGGGTCTCTGGCATGTTTCTGTGTGCCTTGGTGTCTCTGTTTGGGATGCTTTGTACCATCAGTCCTGGTCCCTGTTGCAACCCCTGTGTCCTCTGTGCCTTCAGATGACATTCCTAACTTTAATCTGTGTCAGGCCTGCTCATTTGGCTCCAGATCCCCCTCCCTCGCTCCCTCCCTGAGGCCTTGGATGCATCGCCTGCCTCTGTTTCTCAGACTGGAAGAGGGCAGAGTTGTGAGCAGTGAGAAATGAGCAAATCTGACGCTGATAGCGGTGGCCGCCTTTTGGGAACAGGCAACCACGGGCGCGTGCCCTGCATGTACACTTGTGATTTCCAAAGGTTTTGTTAGTGTCCCTGGTCTGATTGTGTAAAAATGTCCCAGGTTCTGTGTGAGGCTACATGGGCTTCACACTGGCTCTGTGTTCTGTTGGCTGCTGTCATCGGCTCCTTGGTGCTGGCTTGGCTTTCTAGGCTCAATCCTGAGCGTGAATTTGTGAATAAGTGAATGAAGGAAGGAGAAAGGGGTGCAGCCTGATGAGTTCTTTCTGTGTCCCCGCCTGGCCTCGTGTTCCCCTGGCCAGTGTCCACCAATGAATGCATTGCACCAGCAAACTTTTACACGTCTGGCCACAGGCGAGACAGACGTCCACTCCTTGGCGTTTTCTTATCTTTTGACCCTGTCACTCATGCAAAATGCTTGGAGCCTTTTGTCTCACATCGTCAAGCAGGTCGAGGGCATCCTTCCCATACCCGGCATCTAAGTTCTGTGACATCAAAAGCAGCATTTTCTTCTTGCACCCCAAGTGGAAGGGGCCTGGGGTCAAGCAGGTGAAAGTCAGGCCGTCAGTATGTGATAAGCAGACAGAATGTCTGTCCAGCCCTGTACCAGTCCCTCTTGCCTTCCTCTCTTGCCTTCCTCTGCTTCCTTTCTGAACTGGAGAGATGCAGATGGCTGGCTGTAGGCTCCCTTACCTTGATCTTCTAGGAACACCTGGCTAGAGGGCACCTTCACCTGGCCTTGACCCGAAACAGTCCTCTCGCTGCGTGCCCGGGTCCCAGCTGCAGCCCGCAGTCCTGATGCACGATGTGTCAGGACAAACTCGAACTTTCCCAGCTTAAAGGGACCGGAGGGAGGGAGCTCCTGCTATTTTTATGGCACCCCTCTCTCCATGTAAGAGAGATGTGTCCCGAAGGCCAGTGGTGGTGGGAAGAGCACCCTTTCTCCTGGCCATTCCTCATCCTGGGTCTGAGGTTTCTCCTCCGTGGCACCTTACTTTTCAGCCAGCTTCAGTGACTGTTCATGAGGGACCCAGGCTAGCTGAGCTGCAACCAGCCGGATCACCTGGACACGAGGAGGATAGAGGATTGGGATGTTGTATGGGATGTTGTAGGAACAGCCCTGGTCTTGAGCGGCAGAGGATGATATGCTTCTCACATCCATAGAGGGACAAAGCAAACATGTTATGTACCACCTGCCTGCGAAGCTGCTGATTCCTACATCAGGGAGGGATATAGCAGCTTATATGTGTGCCAGTTCCCGAAGGCTTGCTGGAAGGATACGGCATCACTTCTGCCCATACATTACCGCCAACGTCCAATCTCAAGGAAGCAAAGAAGTGCAACGGTGTCGTCCACTCAGAAGGGAAGATCGTGCATGTTGACCCCCTAATGGCTACGTCACAGCTAAGTAGAGAGATGAAAGGGTGGGGGACAGAGAAAAATGTGGCCCACAAACAAGAAATTCTCTGGAGACTAGCCAATCTAATTCATGGCAAGAGAGGGGCCAGGCATGCTTAGTTAATGGCATCCAGGTTGTTAGCACACCCATGGCCTTCCGCAGCGACTCTTGTAAGGGACCAGAGTCAGCTCCAGAAATCGTCCTTTTTCTTCAGCATTGTGCTGCCTGCATGGTGAATCTGTGGTGTTCCATAAGGTGTGTTTAGAATGCAGTTTCATTAGCTGTTACAATTAAACTGTCACCTGTGGTCAAAGCTGTTTTTTTTTTAAATAAAGGGCGTGGAATCGACAGGAGCGAAATTTACCAAGTAACATTATTTCTGTGGAAAAATCAGTTCCAACTTTTATCTCTGGATTACGCTTGTGAGCAGGCTCCACCTGCATTTCTGCCCAGGTTGCTGCTGTTTTAATAATCTTTGGACTTCTTCTTAAAATGAGACACACTTTCATTTTAAGCTAAACGGCAGTACGAGTGAGGTACCAATCATCAATACCTATGAGACCACATTGTGTATTTTTGAAGTGCCTTCCTTACATGCAGATATTACCACACCTGACCCTTAGCACAGTTAAATTAAGTATGTGTTTATCAGTTGAGGGAAGGACTCCCTTTACTAGTGATGCCAGGGCAAAATAACCACGTCCGATATGTCTATGCTTCTCATTTCCATCCTGGCCATTAGAGCATAGAGATTTTGGTCTCTGTTAGTCTTGGTGTAGGTATCAACATTTTATGCAGCTAAAACAACTCAGTGTGAAGGAAAAGCAGTGTTTTCCTGAGCCGATTTCCATATGCATGCCTGATCTAACTATGCTGTTTTTATGGCATTGAGGAAAACAAAATGACCTTTTAACCAAGTTTTTTTTTTTTCTTTCCTGTATTTTGTCCATGGAGGGAGCAGTCTGCAGAAGAAAAGGGAGGACGCAATTGTTGATTTATACCATGACTCCAGCCACCGTCTGGAATCGGTGATGCTTTGGAGCTGTAATTGTGTCTTTGCTCAAGGCCTACTGTAGTTAGACGACCTTAAATTCCTTTGTCAGCCCCTTAAGTCTGGAGGAGAAGCAGCGGATACTGACCATGGAATAGCCCAAAGTGTCCCTCTTTGTGTTTCTTCTTTCCTACGAAACACAGGGTTTCATAGACCGGCGAGCCTGCTTCACAAGGTTAGGCCATGCCACACATTTATAGAATTACAGTATCTTTACAGTATCCTTACAGAGACACGGTAAAAATTCACCTTGCTAGTTATACGCTTTTAAAGTCCCTGGGTTTTGTTATGATTTTTTTTTTCAAAAAATAAATTGAAAACAAAATGTCATCCAGTAAATATGTGTGTGAGTAGCAAATATCTGAAATGGATAGTTTACCCTTAACGGGAGCAGTAAAACACACGACTGAAGCTTTCAACTGGCTTCTATCAAAATAATTATCCTAGCAATTATCTCTGCTGCTCAGTTAACTTCTGCATTCAGGTGGTGTTGCTCTGCCTTTGTCTTCATCAACCTCATGCTTAGAGTTCTCCCAGGAGCTATTACACTGACAGATTTTTTTTTCCTTTTAGTATAGAGACAAGGAGACGAAGGAGGAAGGACTATTTAAAAGGGATTGCACTCTGAAACACAGGTAGTTAGCAAGTTATCCCAAGATCAAGGTGGCAGTCGGAGGTGGGCAGGGTCTCCCGAAGGCTCATTAAAGGCACAACAACCTGCCCCACAGTCACGGGTGGCAGGGCTTCTGAGGGGTGTAACCCTATGGGCATGAATCAGAACAGGATGTGTACTCGGTGTCCTGTAAGAAAGTTGTTGATAGGCTTTAGGTGCATGTCTGTTGTTTTCTTTTACTTGAGGCGAAGAGGATTTCTAGCTGCAAACTCTTTAGGTATGTCTTTGTGTGTGCATGTGCGTGGGTGTGCGTGCACACGTGTGCGTGCACGCGTACATATATGTGGAGGTCGGAGATCAGCCTTGAGTGCTATTCTTAAAACATGTTGCTTTTTGAAACACTGTAATTTTGTGACTGTCTGGTTGGGACAAGCTGATTGGCTGCTGAGTCCCAGGGATCTGCTTGTCTCCACCTCTTCCTCCCAGCACTGGGGTTACAAGTGAGCACCACCCTGTCTTCCTTTCTCACAGGGATGCTGGGGATCAAAGCCAGGTCCAAGTGCTTGTCAGGAAAACACTGGATCAAGCTCTCTTCGTGTTCTATAACATATCTAGTCAAGGATGTACATACAAGGCAAAGCACTTTCTCCTTCGGCTTCTTCTGACTTTTCAGAAGAGTTCAGCACAGAAGAGAAGTATTAAAGATCTGCTTTCTACTCATACGGCTGCTTTAGATATGCCACTGGTTTAGAGCGGTTTAATGGAGTGATTTTGACACACGGAATGTTTGCGTCTTGGACCACGGTAGTGATGTTTTAAAAGGGAGCCTACGTTGGCCTCCCCTTTCACCTTCTCACCTGTGATTTTACAGCTCTCCCCCATCACCCCTTTATTTTTTCTAGGAGAAATTTGCCTTTCAGTGCACCGCTTTGGTGAGGTTCCCCACTGAGGTTGGGTCCCGTGTCGTCTTCACATGCATGCATGGGATCCAGGCAGAGGCACTTTGGGAAAAGTAAACTCTGTTTTCTTCTGCTGTCCTGTCTCACTGGAGCTGTGTCCTGACATTGTTTGAAGCTAACACGAAGTGCACTGCCTGTCTGACCCATGTGAGCAGCCCATTATCATAATTTCGCTGTCGTATGGCCACTGAGTTAATGTACTTACAAATGACAGAGAAAGTGTGTTACATGACCTCAGGGTTTTCAAAAATTAAATGACGTCTTAGGTCGTATTTTAAAGAATAGCTAAGGAGAATGGTTTTCTTTCCTGCATGAAGTGTCGCTGTGCGTGGCAACAGGATATTGTATTTCTTTTTTATTGCTCAAAAATGTGAAGCTTTTAAATTTCTAGATTTCCACATAAAATTTAATATTGGGGTAAGGAATGATATATCAGTGGATAAATCTGTTCTCTGATCACAGCCCCTCACTCCAGACTAGACTCCTTCAAACTCAGGACTGTGGGACTACTTTGTAATTCTTGCCTGATGATGAATTTGGTCTTTCCTACCCGTATACAGCTCATGAATTCCCACCTAAAAGGCAATAAAGTACTTACATTTAGTGAATACACTTGCCAGGACAGCTTAACTGTACATCATTTTTTCCTTATGTGCTTGTGCCTCGGGACTATTTTTTGCTTTCATAACGTGTGCATGTATATATGCATGTGTGAGTGCTTGCATGCATGCCTTTGTGTGTGTGTGTGTGCATGCCTGTGTGAGTGCTTGCATGCATGTGTTTGTCTGTGTGTTATGTGCATGTCCATGAATGTGCAGGTGTGTGTGTGTTCACAGAAGTCAGAGCCAGGAGCGGTTGTTCACCTTGTCTTTTGAGAGGATCCTTGACTTTCCCCTAGAACTTGTTGATTAGCTGTGTTGGCTGACCGGCCCCAGGATCTGCCGTTCTGGCCTCCTCCCTGCATGCTAGTGTGCTTTTTCCTACTATTGTGGTTTGCTTGCTTCTTGTGAGCTCTAGGAGGGGAGACATAGGTCCTGGTGCTTTTGTGAATGAATGGAAGTACCTCCTTCATCCCCACTTCTGGTTTTATAATGTCTTGAGTCCCTGGAGATCTAGAGGAAATTCCTAAGCAAGGCTAGCATTTGTCAGCACCCAGAATCCTGTACCTGGTTGTAGATGGTGGCCCAAACCCTACTTGTCACACAGGGAATACTGGAGAGGTGACCAGCTGCTGGCCATGATGTATGTGGGTATCCTCCAGAGCCAGGGCCTCCCCATTGAGGTTGACCTATTAGCCTCCCAGAATTTTCTGTGCAGTTCAAGAATATGATACTAAACAGTAGCTCTTTTGGTAGGGAGAAACCTGAGGACTTCAAGGTATTGCATTGATTTTTAGCTCTTAGATAATATAGGGCCCCACAACAAGAATCCAGTCTCCTCTAGTCATGTGAAAGTAAAGAGGAGGCCGTGGGAAGGAGGAAGTTGTGGGCCATGTTGAGCTGCTTATTGACTGGCCTGAAGAAGTCCTAGTAATTAACGTAGCCATAGGATGCATGGAGAAGTCCACACTGAAATGTGATGTCCCTGGAAAATCAAAGCCTGGTGCAGACCTGGTGCAGCCTAGGCTTTCTTTGGGTTGTCTCCCTCCACACTGCAGTTGAAGGTGCCTGTATCACAATCTGTATAGGCTCCCAAGATCCTCCTGCAGCAGTGTGTGTTCCTGGCAGGGGACTCCCTGGGAGTCCTTTTGATAAAATTTGCAGCCTTATAAATGTCATCTTTTTTGAAGCCCCTGGCACTATTGACATGACGAATATTATTTAAAGTTACTGCAATTTGTTGAAGATTCTAAATTTAATCCATACTTTATTATGTACTAAGATTAAATTGCAGGAGAAAAGACGTAGTTGCAGGGCGTGCTTAGAGATGACTTGATATAATGGAGAAAAAAACCCAAATAATTGGAACATTCAAAGAATTTTCTGACATAGCCAATTTTTTTATTTCTCCTGTAGATGTAGAGTTTCCAGAATAGTTTTATTTCCCTGATTTAAATAGACAAAAGTTGCAGCAGTCTTTTTTTTCCTGGAAATGAATGCATGCCATGATTATAGAAATATTTAAAGTGTACCCCTGAGAGAAGCTCCTTGTGCAGCTGACCTCCACCCACAGTTCGCAAAGGTGATTCTAAAGCCTCCTCATGGCCTGAATAAGGGTTGTCCACAGAGGACCCCATGGCGTCTCAGAGACATGGTCATACAGTAGATGACTGTCCCACCCACAGAACACCACGCCCAACGTTACACTACTTGCATGCTTAGTGGCAGAGTCCTTAGGAGGTTGCGGAGAGGTGGGACTCTAGAAGACGGACTGTTTCGTTCCTGACCCAGGGCACAAACAGAGGGCGGCTGTTTCAGTGGGCCTGACACCCATGGAAAGGGGCTTTGTGCTTCTCACTGTGTCTCAGGTGTGTCCAGAGGGAACCCACTCGTTAAAGAGCAACTGAGGGATTTGTGTGACTGTTCAGTTCTGACTAAGGAGTTCTGTGGTAAGGGAGAGGTGAAGATTGTTCTGAATCTGTGGGGTAGTAAAGTGGGGTGTTTGTGAACACCAGGAACAGCAGGGATGCTGGCGCATGGTGGTCACATTGTCTCACAGACACAGGACAGACAAGACTGTGCCCATGACTTAACTTCCAAATGAATCCCACAAGCAAAGTCGGAACCCCTCCCCCCAGTTGACTTCTTAAGAAGTGGTAGCTACAAAGGGGTTTATTAGTACCATAAATCGCTTCCCTGTCAGTCAAATGCTAAGAGACACGGGGACATGATATTGGCCATTTTGGTGACTGAATATAAATCACCAAAGATTAAATTATTAGATAATTTGGAAACTTAACCGTTTACGTTTTGCACTTCCAATTGTTTTGCTGACTTGCACTTCTCTTAGGTGTCCGGGATTTTATTAAGTGTCTTTAAGACATCTATCACCTCCTTCCTCTTCATTTTCCAATGGGCAAATTTTCCCAGGAAGGAGAGTTGCAATACTGATGCCTGCAGTCGCTGCTCCAAAAAGATTGCTGTATTTTCATTGACGTGCGGTGCATTACCATAATTGGCTTTTCTACATGATGGGAGAGAGGAAATAATAATGTCATTTTATTTACAGCCAGAGTGTCGCTTTATGAGACTTCTCCAAGTTTCTGCCATGCTGTGTAGGTCAAATGACATCTTTTGATCAGTCCTGTCCAAAGACATCAAAGCTGAGTGGCATGTAATGGAGACCTAGTGACAAACCAAATCTAGAAAAGAAATAAGACTGCCAGCTTCCCATTAAACAGCCTGCTAAACAGCACAGCTTCCCCGTGTCGGCTACGGGACCACTCTGACCACCTAAATCAAGGGAATGAAAGAAGGCTGAATTGGACATTAGTACCGCAAATGACTGCAGCGATTGCCGCGACTTCCCTCCCCTCCTCCCCCCAAAAAATCAGCAAGCAAACCATGCGAGTTACAGCCGGGCTGCTCCGAGCCCCTTCATTTCTCTCCTGCCACTTGCTGGTTTTCTGATCTGGTTTATTTAGGTTTGACATCAGCCAAATGGTGTAGCAGGCTATCTCTGACAGATATTCTTACTGATTTAACGGGAGGCACATCTCAGGAAAGATGGATCTTCTGAGACAAGATTTCAGAGCGGTTGTTTTTTCCTTTTCCACCCCATTTTCTTCCTTTATGATTCCGCTTGATGTGTTGTTCCTTTTCACAGTCAAATCATGAGGGCCGTCAGAACTTTGGCAGAACCGTGTTTGATTGACGGCCGAGAGGTGTAGTGTTGACGGATACAGGTGCTCGCTGGCCAGCACGTGGAAGTGAGATTTTTTTTTTTTAAAGCAAGTGTTTTATAGTAAGGATTGGTAAAAGAAGTTTCTCTGCTGTGGTTCAGAAAGGTTCTTCGTTGCATCTGCGTGAAAGAAGCATGCGTTTATCTGTGTCAGTTTGCTCTGAATTAAGTCACTGTCCCTCTCACTCTAATCCGTTCTTCTGGCCATGGATTCTGAAGCCTCTGTTGTGTTCCAGGCATCATGCTAGCTGCCAAGATCTGCCAAGGTGTTGGTCCATGTTCAGGGAGACCCACACCAGCAGGAGGGCCCGTAGCCACCTCATGCCACCATAGCGAAGCCATAGGAGGTGAAGGCCACACAGCAGGGAGAGGGCTGGCAGGCTGGCCCGTGTGTCTTGGCAGGAGCCTCTTCAGTGGGAAGGCCGGGGATGGCAGAGCAAGTGGGATCCCATAGAGGGATGAGACGGTTAGGATCAGACTTTTGTGTGTGTGTGTGTGTGTGTGTGTGTGTGTGTCTAAGTGTGTGAGCACAAGTGCACGAGTGAGCATAAACATGTAAAAGCTCTCACTATGACTTGCAGCTTACCAATTCCTGGACTGGCTAGCCAGAAAGCCCCGGGGATCCTTCCATGTTTTCTTCTCCAGTATTTGATCACAAGTGTGTACCATCATGACCAGCTTTTTATATGGATTCTGGTTGTTGGACTTGGGTCCTCACACTTATATAACCTTACTGACTAAGCTTTACTTACTAAGGTCAGCTTCACTGACTCAGTCAGGCCTCCCTTTTCTATGGGAGTGCAATACACACAACATAGCATTGCGGTAATAGGGTGAAGATCTCCAGAAACATGAACAACACATACAACATCAGGCGTCTGTCACCATGCACATTCTCAGGTCTTCTCTGGAGAGTGCTGACCTGGTTTTGGTCTGTGTGACAGAATCTGGCCAGATGTGGCTTAAACAGTCCCATGGGGTTCTGCAGTAGCCTGTGAGTGGCAGGCCTTCAAATGTCCTGCGCCGCAGCCCGTGATGACCAGAATTGCAGCTTGTAGGCGGAGCTGCCCAGGGCCAGTGTTGCTGACCTCAGTGAAGATGGAGACCTTCCGTTACTGTCTATTTTGAACTCAAGACTCTTGCTGTTGTTGATGGAAAATGCTGCTTAGCAACCACATAGGCTTATCAGGAGCCCAGGTTGGGAACAGGTTCCTGGGGAGAGGCCTTTGCATATTCCTGACTGTGGAAATCCTTAATTAAGCTGTTTTCAGTTCCTCACCTGAAAATAGGCAGGGTGATTTCAAGACAGGGAGGGCACTGTGGAGTGCTTGGTGCTGAGCCTGGTCCAGTGTAGGCTCATGACTGATCCTCTGCCACACCCCAGTGATCTTCCTGTGCCAGCCCTGGTGCTGGTGAGATGCTCTGTGGGCTTGCAGTGCTAAATCCAGACAAGGCAGTTGCTTCCTTCAAGATAACACTGTATTCTTCATTCTCCCAATAAGCTGCTTCTGTAGGGAGGGAATCCTCATCTCAAAGGGAATTCTTTTCCATCGAGAGAACGTGTTTTGTTTCTGTTTGACATTGGGTTTCACTGTTGCCACAAGGGAGAAATACCGGTGCTGGCAGTAATGGGCTTCGCTCTCCTTCTAGAGGTGTGTGTGTATGTTTATGTGTGCACGCACGTGCGTGTGTGCATGCATGTGTGTGTGCTTTTTCCTGCATCTCCTTTGCTGTCTTGTGCTTTGGAGCCTACTCCTGTTCTCTTGTTTAGATTCTTGGAATATGCATTATCTTTCTTTCTATCATCTTGTAGTCTCATCATTGATTTAAGCACACTCAGTGTTTCCTTCCCATGGTTTCATGGACAGAACCAAGGGGGGGGCAAAGGGACAGGAAGAGGAAGCATAAGACTTAGTTGAGATGTTGTGGTTGGGGGATCAGCTGGTCTCAGGAGGACTCTCCTGTATAAACAGACAGAATATAATCTGTCAGGCTTTTGCACACCACGAATGAAGCTTCTGGGTGTAGAGTCTCTCCCTAGAAATCCCGCTGCTTCCACCTTGAACATTTTTAAGCATGCTGCCTCTAGCTGCTGTCTGGATGATTTCAGTAGAGGAAATGTCCTCAGACGAGGAATTAGTGTTCAACATAGAAAATTTAAATGCAAGTCCTGACTAGTTTGTGGGCAAGGAGTGTCATTCCTACCAAGAGCTGGGGTGCCCGGGAAGGATGTTCTGAGCCTGGACTGTGGCTTCTGTGCCCGCTTATCCTTTGGGAAACTGTCCCCCCTTTACTCCAGGAGGCAAATGAAGTAAAATCCACTCCTGCCGACTTTCCTCCTTGGGTGCCCCAGGCATCCTGGGCCTGCATGCAGTCTTCCTGAGTCCCATCCTAGCACGCTCAATAATGCAGCAAGATTTTGTCCCACCACGGTGTCACCTGTCGAGGTGAGTTATGCCCACGCCTATCTGAAGTGACAGCCATCTTTGAGTACCAGAGGCTCCAACCGATTTCCCTTTCATCATTCCCTGGGGAAGGGAACGTTTCTACAAGGTGTTTCCCCTTCCAAGTTCTTTCTTCCTGCTTCTCCGTCCTCCCCTTGCCCTTCTCCCCCTCCCCACTTTCCCAGCACACCTGATCAAAACATTACCCCTGACAAAGGTTTCCCTCTCCAAATTAAATGAGTCCAAACAGCCTGGGAATTTTTGCACAGAAGGTGCAAAGGCTGATGTGCAAACCAAATGACTCCGGTAGCGGAGCGCACATGATGGAGTCAGATAATGCGATCCAGCCGCCTTCCTGCTCCTCACACTCCGGTAAAGGATGTACGGAAGTTAGTTATATGGCGTGATTCTAACATCTGTCCTACCCCATAATGGCAATTTGTATAAGTAATGGAAACAGGTTAAATACTTCCATTCTAATGTTGCCGGCAGGGATGAAAATGAACATTTCAATGAAATCATCCGACAGAGAGGAAAGGGGAGGGGGTCCAGACGGATTCATCTCCACTCCCTTTGGTGATGGGAGCCTAATGAGAATGCTGGGATGGATAGATAGTTTATCAGATGAACAGGAAGAGCCAGTGAGTCTCAGAGATAGAATCGCTGTAGAACCGCACCGGCTCCTCAGTCTCCCTGGTAGACCTCCACTAATAACATGCTCTTTTCAGTGCAAGGGAGCCTGGGAGGGAGAAGGTGGGGGTGCTCTGCTTCCGTGTGTTCCTCTAATGGGGTGTGGCGAGGGTCATCTCCAGCTGCAGAAACCGCCGGAGTGAGCTTCCTTGGTGGTGGAGGATCTTGTCTGAGATGTGAGGGGAGGGTTCACCGCTGTTGCCCTCCTTATTTTCTTGTTAATTATAAATAATCCACTATTGGACCAGCTATTTCTTTGCCGGTAAAACCAACGTGTTTCCGGAAGATGCTCCTGCGAAGAGCCATTTTACGTGAATTGCTGATGTTGTTTGGAAATCTTTCTAAATTGGAACTTAGCTCTTTGCCGCCACAGACTCCCTACAAGCCCTGTGCCTCTAGAACAGCAGCAGGCTGCTGGCTGCTCAGCAGAGGATGTTCAGGTGTGCCCAGGAGCCTGTGGCTGTGTAAATTAATGCATGAATGTGGAGTATCTGACAGATTCTCATGCTGAATTGCTGTGTCCAGGATCACTGCCACCTCCTACCCAGACTAGATTGCTTGACATCCCCATGGGTAAAAAGGGAAAACCCTCAGGAATGGGAAAACGGCTACATAGATAAAGCACCCGGCTCATTGGGCAGGTGTGCCAGTAAGCCCAGCAAACTCTGAAAGCCAAGACAGGAGATCCTCGGGGCAAGCTGGATACCTAAACTAGCAAAGTCAGCGAGCCCTGGATGCAGCAAGAGAATCTGTCTCAATAAATGCAATTGAGGAAGACACTTCTGGCTTTCCCAAACAGTCACACATGTTCTATGTGCACACGTGAATACATGCATACACTTTACATACAAGTCCAACATACACCCTCTTCCTTCCTCCCCGACACACACAGAGGAAATAAAAAAGGTTGGTAAGTCAGGCTGCTGTGCTGTACTGAAGGCTGACCTGTGAAAGGTTCCAGCCTCCCATATTTGGAGCATTCTTTCCTTGAGAATGACTTCTGTCCTTCAGCAGAGGCTTCCTGTCAGAGAGCAGAGCCACAGGTGCACGTTACTCTGCCCCAGTGCAGGGTGTTGGGGGCAACCAGCTTGGAACCTCTTGATTTTTCACAGTGGATTCCATGCTGCCTTCCAGAGAGCAGAGTGTGTTCCGGGAAGCCTTTCTTCTATTGTTGCTTCAGCTTGTTGCAGAGCGCCCACACTTAGGTGCATCTACCCGGGGAACAATGGGGATGATGAGGCAGAATTCTGGGAGCATTCGCCTCTGATGGAATACAAAACAGGGTGGTGCAGGAACGCACCTTTGCTTTGTGCATAATTGGGGTGCAGATTAAGATGTGGGTTTGGGGAGGGGTATAGACCTAATTGCTCAGAGCCAGTGTTAGTGAGGCTCAAGGGAATGCAGAACTTTACTACGTTTAGCCACTAAAAAACAAATACAGCTGCCACTTCTCACTGTAAAATGACGGTTGACAAGAGCGGGCTGTGTTTTCTTTAAGGAAACAAAGATGTTTTAAACAATGTTGGGCTGCGAATCGAGAAATAGAGTTTTTATCTAATTTGCCAAAGATACGATGTTTGCGCCTCATTATATAGTTAGGATTTGAGATGAAAATATTTTTTTCAGACAATATGTGTGTATTTACGTTGTAAACCATCAGGGCACACATGGTTGGTGTCACATTAAGCTGTAACAGGGCTGTATACATTGCCTTCTGTCCACTCGCATTAGAAGGCACAGAATCTACTGTGGCTCAGGATGACAGCACATCTTTAGGGACACATTGGCATCCAGAAGGCACATTTTATGACAAAAAATATTAATAAGATTTAATTAAAAAAAAACGGAGTCTGATTATAGATTCCTTTCTCCTTTTCCATCTTGGGAACAGTGGGGATGAGAAGTTTCCCAGGTTTGCACACATGAGCACACACCTGTATTCCACACATGTGTGCACACATGTGTGCATGCTCATGCCTGTAGCCCTTTCTGGGCCACTGGCCCGTATGTGTTCCTGTGGCTCGCGAGACGGCTCCCTGGGCCGCTGCCCCCCAGCAGGACACACTGTGTGTGTTCACACTGTCAGATCGGCACTACCACCACCGTGCCTGGCTCGGGAAGGGCGGAGGAGGCTGGCAAGGCTGTTTTGACACAAAAAAGAAATAGCAGAAATGATGATTCGGTGTCTTTGTTTTAGTTGATGGGGGAAATGTCATTTATTTCTGCAAGTAATTGTGAAAGGAGAATTTTATACTGCAGTTACCAATTCCTGGCTGCTCATTCATCAAATTTTCACATTGAGGGTGGGGGCAGGGGGTGTGGATGGTTCTGGGGGGGATTCCTGGAGAACATGCAATGGGGGTTACTTTCCTGGGGTTCATCCGACTCTTTCTTTAAAAATCCATTGGGCCGAAAATGCCATCCATCCACCTTGTGAAGTATTTTGTTCCCACACTTTCATCTGTAGAAACAGCAACCTCTACAAGTATCATAGAATTCCAGTACATTTGTACACACGGAAATGAAAAATTTTTGGAAAATTGTAGCCTATATAAAACAAAAAGATTTTTAGACATGTGTCACATGTACTGAAAACAAAGGGTGGTGATAAATAATCCCGCAAGCTGAATTACTAGGTTCTCTCCTCCCCCTGATTAAAAAAAAATCTTTTAAGAAAGCATCCTTGGAAGCAATTATGAGGATTCACTGATAATAGTAGAAATAAGCCTAATTATTCTGATAAAACTGCAGTCTCTGTCGTGATAGGGCAGATAAAATTCAGTTCAGGCGCCAGTATGTTTATTAGAGAGACTTAAGGGGAGTCTACTGCCATGGGACCTTGTGAGCAGTTTCTGACCATGTATAGAAACCCTCATGGGCTATGTTGGCTCCTGGTTCATCATGTTCCTAGAAAACCCGTATCTGCCCATCACATACTTAAAGATGAAAAGGTACCCTAACGTGGTGCCCAAACTGGCTCCTTAGTGCCCCCGCCGTGTCCTGTTACCAGCTGGCATTACTATGAGCAACATTCTCTAACAAATGTGTCTTAGAAGATAAGACACTTGTCTTTCTAATGGAGACTCAATTCTGACACCTGTGCTGCGGTTTCAGGGGTCATGAAGCTGGAGCTTCTTGTCCCTCCCACTCCCAAGTCTCAAGACCCCCAGCTGAGGCCCACAGAAGGAACTTCATAGAAGATGTCATCTCTGGTTGCAGTAAGGCAGGGAGCAAGGGTGAGTGTAGGTGTTGCTGATATTTCTTACAAGCTTTTCACATCGGTTGAGGTATAAATCAGGGTAAAGACCCTGGTCGTGAATCGTGTTTCTTATGTCTTCTATCGTGGGAAACCCACCTGTTGGTTAAAGTCCACTGTTTTCAGGGTGTCACACACTACCAGACTGGGGCCCCACTGCTCTGGGGATGACTTGTTTAAACTAGGTGATTAGACCTAAACTCTTTCTCTGCCTTAGGATGGAGGGGTCCTGTCCTTTCGGACTTGGGGTTTTGACTGTGAGGGTGTCTTTTCCTGGTGCTTGTCTTTGGGTTCATGCATCTTGAGTGAGACTTGATCTTGTAGAACCAGAGAATGTTCCACTGTGGACCTGTTTGCAGGCAGCTGTCCTCTAGTGCTTAGGAGAGCCTTTGACCTCCCAGGCATCTCAGTCCATCCTCCCTGCCCACTAGCCTTCCCGAGTTTCTCCTTTCTTCCTGACACCATCTTGGGAAGCTTTCCACTGTTATTATGCGCAAGCTCAGCTACCTTCTTGTAAAACTGTGTTGTAACCTGCAGTCTGTATGAAACAAAAGATCAGTATCTGGTTTGCTAATGGGCAAGCCAGGAAGGGTCCTGGAATGTACTTCCTTATTCCTAAGCTAATTTTAAATTGAATTCTGGGGGCAATAAGGGAAAGAAGAAACTGTATTTATCTTAAGGCAGTTACCTATGGATTCCTAATTAAAATTGGAATCGAGGGGAGGTCATTTTTATTTACCGACCCTGCAGTTCTTAGAGATGGCTTCTCCTGGGGCTTAAGTAAAGAAAGACTTCCGGTGCAAGTCGAATGCCTCAGCAAGATGGTGCGTTAACAATCGCGACCGGCATCTAAAAATTTGCAAAAGTGATGGAAACCTTTTTGTCTCTATCACATTATAGCAGAAGTGGCCTTTCAGCCTAGCTTGACAGGGCGTCAGCTCTCCTGCAAGAAATCAAAACCACACTAGCAAATTAATGTATATCTTGCTTGCATTTTTATGTTCTTTTCAGACTGGGAAGGGATGCTCTTTGCCTGTGTCTGCTTTCTCTGCATCTTTTTCCCCTGATAGATTCGGACTCTCATCAAAACCACCTGCTCTCTCCATGGCAAAGGTGAAGTTACTTTACAAGAGATCAATTGTAAATTTGGAAGAAGTTGTGTTTTGCAAGATTCTATCATGAACTGAAGCCACACATCCTCCTTTAGGTGTGTGTGAGCCCCTTTTGTGAATTGGTCCCTTGGAGTAAATGTATTTTGATATAACGGCCATCTGTTCATGAGTATCACGTTTGCCAGTAAAAACAGAAAAACAACAACAACAACAAAACCACTTTGGTGTAGATAAACATGCAATTTGGTCTGATTGTAGTTTCACCAGGTGGCAATACAATAGCAAAGTCGGTGTTCACTGTAAGGCAGTCACCAAGCAGTGACTAAAGACCTGGGCTTTTTATTTGATACTTTTAAACATCCACTTCCTGGTGACAGCTGACTCTTCATGGCAGGGGCTAATGAGGAAAACAGAGCATGGTTGGAAAGACTCCCCAAGCTCTCACCCGTGTGGATTTGCCCCTCCCCTTGAGAGGTTCCTGGGAGCAGCACTAATACCTACTTTGGGCTTCCTGCCTTTCTTCCTCGGTGCTATGGAACATCCCTAGAGCTGGTGACGCGGATGGAAGGCACATGGAAAGAGGACCCCAGGTAATCTACTGGATCTCTGCCTTAGAATGGCGGGGGAGTCTGTCCTTTCTGACTTGGGGTTTCACGCCTGGTATTAGGACACTGTCTGTACTGGGTCAGCTTCCCTGGGGACAGGCTGATTGTCATTTTCTTCCTGTTGTCCCTGGGGTA
The DNA here is from genome assembly GCA_001685095.1 of Ellobius talpinus. Taxonomy (NCBI): domain Eukaryota; kingdom Metazoa; phylum Chordata; class Mammalia; order Rodentia; family Cricetidae; genus Ellobius; species Ellobius talpinus. The sequence goes on along the minus strand of LOJH01000969.1, from coordinate 27,717 downwards.
GGTTGAGTGGCATATGGCTAAGCTGGGCACCGGCCTTTCCGCAGCACCACAAGACTATACCAGTGGGCGTGTCCGTATATGTTGTTTATTCTGTGTGTGTGTCTTCTGGGTGCAACAATGATGAGCAGGTGTCTTGGTGCTGCTCACTTCCAGCCACTGTGACCATATCAGAGACTGGGTGAGACAGTAATGGTGAAAATTGAATTTCTTCCAATTCAGAGACCAGAAACCCAGGTTAAGGCATCGGTAGATCTTATCTCACTTTGTCCCCCTGTGGAGGAAGGGGCAAGGCAGCTTTCTAGACCTTCTTCCCTTATGAGGACACTAATCAATCCTACTCACGTGGGCTCCACCCTTGTGACCTGATCACCTCCCAAAGTCCCTCCTAATCCCCTCACACTGATGATTAGAAATCATAGGGGAACAGAAACATTCAAACCATGGCAATAGGTAAACCCAGAGTAGGGCATAATGGACCACAGTGATTTCTATAACCTTAAAAGCGACTTCATTTCCATGGTTGCGTTTTGGGAGGAATCAAGGCCCCAAGGAATGAGTTTGTGTGTTGGACTGACCCTGTCCACAAAGATCAACAGACCTGGAGTTATCTGTCCTTTCTTTCTCTCTTTGTGCCAGACTGATGTCAAAGGCGGGTGAGGTGACTATCCCTTAGGAGGGAACCACAGTGGTCAGAGACCCAATCGACGTAGGCGTGTTTAGTAGAAATGGTCCCTGTTTCTCCAGGCACCCTGGGAGCACCCTTTTGTTTGGATCACCCCCAAATTGCAGGGTCACTGGTTTGACCTGCTTTTGCATGACAAGTATTTCAGTTTGGGCCCTTTGGTGCATCTCTTCCTGACTGAGACCGGCCTGCTTTTGTGACTACTAAAGTCAGGGTGTGGGAAACCCTTCTTGTTGTCAGCCTGCAGAATCCAGGCTGGGGAATTCTTCATGACCTTTGCCCCACGTCGTCGGCCACCCTTTTCTCTGGAGGTGTTGAACGTTGAAAGGAAATTCTGCAGGTTTTGGATTCTTATCTCGCTGGGAATGCCAGAACTCTGTCTGCCTCTGGCATTTGGAAGTGAGGTTCTCACAGGTAGAGCTGGGAACTGGCTGGGTGTTTAGTCACTGCTCTGGAAAGTAGAAAGATCTGAAGGGCGGTCTCAAGCCAGGGCAAAGGTATCCAGTGGTATGATCTGGAAGACAGATGCCTGTCCCCAGCCATCATGCAAGGATTTGTGCTTCCTCATGTGGTACAGGGGAAAATAACTAATTAAAAATAGATACAGTACACTAATGAGCATGGGCAAAAGCGAAATAGCTGAAAAGTAGAAGACTCTGGGTACAAGGAACTTGAAGAGCGAGCGTGTGATGCAAGGGGAGATTAGAGATGAGATTAGAGGTGGAGGCTGGAGTGAGCCTCACCAGCTCAAAACCAGAAGACCAGACTGCCCTCTTGCCTGTGCAGAAGACTCCACAGCTGTCTTCCCAGGGGTCACTCTGTGTGGACATGGAGTGATGAGCGACAGGGGAGGCAGATGAGGGCATGCTGGACAGTTGGGGAGGGGCCGCACATGCTCGGTCCTGGACCACTGCAGCCCTGATTGATCGGTTAGCCTTAAAGGAGGTGAGAGTAGTGATGAGTACAGCTCACCATTGTCCCTTCTCAGTAGGCACTAATTATTCTCGGTGCTCTTTGGACTTGGTGGCTACACCCACTGGGTGCTCGGGGAAAATTACGTATGTGTAGCTGATTTCAGAAGTGGCAGGCAGTAACTACTGTGAACTGAATGGAAAACTTTGGAGAAAATTTTGAAGGTTCCAGTATTTATTAAGAGGCACTTGGGCCACCATTTAAAAAACCCATGCATCCATAAGCTTGGGGAAACTTTCTCTAAAAAGGGTTCTGCATTGTACTGGCCACACAACTTTGTTTTGCCTTTTTTGTCTTTGACTTCCTCCATGACATTATATCTTGGCAAATGCATGTGTGTGTGTGTACACATGTGCATATATGTAGGTGTTTGTATATGCATGTGCTTGTTAAGGCTGAAAGTCAGCTTCAGGTGTCATTCCTCAGGATCTGCTACCTGATCAGGCTCCTTAGGCAAAGCTCTCTGAGTGTCTCCTCTTCCCAGTGGGGGGATTATATTGTGCCATTTACAGACGGGGTCTGAGGATTGAACTCGAATCCAGACCTCCATACTTGTGCAGTGAGCGCTATACTAATAGGCTAGGTACTAGAACACACATTTTAATGTTTGACTGTCATTTCCTTCTGGGAGTGAACTTCTGCTCCCTTGACTGTCCCTCACTATTGAAGCCTTGGATTTTTGTAAATGTCCTGAGCAGTGATGCTGTCCAGAAAGTCTCCATGCATGAGACAGTTGCTTCATTTCACACCATCTTCAGCTGCATACCCGAGACTGAAGATTTTGGGTTAGACAGTGTCAAAGTTTACACAGGGATGATAGCCATGAGGTCTGTGGACCTTTGTCACCCCCGGGAGTATATGCAGGGCAGAAGCCACAGAAGCCACCTTGAGACAGGGGTGTCAGCAAGGTAGATGAGCTAAGTGGGATAGAGAGAAACCTGGCCATTAAGGGCCAAGCTTCCATGATGGTGCACTGCTCCTTCCCTCATCCTGACATACTCAGGATGCGTCATTTTCCCCAGGACATAGCTCTGAGGTCAGGTGGGGTACATCTCTTCTACATCTGCCTTCCAGGGAGCTGGCAGTGGCCATGGGTATCGGGTGGGGGGGTCGTGGTTAGAGAATGGCCCCTAGCGTGGGCAGCCCTGTGGTTCTGTTCCTCATCCCCAGGCCACTGTCTGTTGTGCTGGCATTGTGGGATTGTTCATGATTTATGTGTCAGCTCAATCTAGGAGCTTCAACGTGCAGACCTGGAGGAAGATCCCCATGACTACACTTTTGCTTGGACGAAAGGGAAAGCACACATGTAGGAAGGCATGGGAAGAGGCTGCCAATATCAGACACCCGTGGTCTACATTCCAGCCACTGCCCATACCTTTTGCACCCTTTACCTTTTCCCCACCCAGGAGAGCCCAGCCCAGCTTCCTATGAGGGAAGCAGGCCTTATGGGTCTCCACATAGTATACCAGAACTGGATGTCTGAAACACTTAGCTCTTGTGGGCAAAATGGAAATGTGTGTGTGTGTGACAGTGGTCATCTTAGGATGTGGCAAGCCCTCCATTTCCTAGCAGGGCTACAGAATTATTTGGGGTGCAACCCAGGAGTTGATGCCCAGAGACGAAGCCCGAGACCTCACACTCTTGTTCATGTCTCACATGTGACACAACATTAGCAGAACTGTAATTGCTGGTTCATTAATGGACTGTTACTCCGCTCCACTGTGAAGGGACCCGGGCCTGTGTGCTCTGACTACAGAGGCTCAGTGTAGAGAGGTGGTGTGCACAGGGGTTCTGCAGGGCCTCAGGGTCATCATGTGGCAGATTCAATGGTCTCTCACAGTGTGCATATGTGTGCACTTCTGTGTATGGGGTGATCACACTACATGTGCTCACATATACATGTACTTCCATATGCATGTTTATACATGTGGAGTAGTTACACATGGATTCACATGTATGGTATAATCATGTGTGTGCTCTCCTATGTATACTTGTAAATATAGGTAACTGTGAATATGCTGTCAAGTGTGTGCAGGAATGATCGATCATGATCGTGCTGTCATGTGTGTGTTCTTGCATGTACAGGAATGATAGTGCTGTTCTATTGTGTTTATTCTTGCACATATGGATGACTGCATCTGTGCCCTCATGTGTGTGGTTGCATGCATAGGATGACCATGCATGTATTTGTAATTCATGTGTTCATACGGATGGGGTGACTGTGTATGTACTGTCATATGCATGTTCATATATATGTGTGTGTGTGTGTAAAGTACATGCACTATCATGAATGAGCTTACACATACCATGTGATTGTGCATATACTGCCATTTGTGTTTATTTATGGAGGGGCACTCATTCATTTATGGTGAATGCCTGCTTCCCTGCAGCCTGGAGCTTTTTCTTTGCAGGCGTGGAAGCTTCCCAGTGTTTCAACCACCCCTGGCATCCTCCCCTGGGGCACAGAGATATTCTTTGTCCCTCCTGTCACTCCTCTCTGAAAATGCTTGTGCTCTTTGCCACGTTCCCTTAGGATCTGGCTCTGATAATGTGATAATGAGTGATCATGTTTAATGAGACGCCCCTCCCGGGTCACGTCGGTGCATTTTAATAGGAGCTTGCCGGAGATACCTCAACCTCAAATCTCCTACTTTTTCATGAAACACTCGGTCACCTAGCTTTTCTGTCAGAGAAAAGAAGGGCAGTGGGGGGGGGAGCACATTGCTCAAGTAAGTTTAGGAGGTGGTAACAAGTATGTCAGTAGCAAAATATGTCATATATCAAAGCTTTTAAAATGATCTTAAGTAAGAATCAAGGTTTTGCCTGGCACCTTATGTGTCCTTCAGCCTGAAGTCCTGCAGGCAGCTGTAGGCCTGTGGCAGCCATTGGGGCCTACCTTGCTGCCTTTCATAATTAAAAATTATTACAGTAAAGTTTTCATAACATCAGAGTGACCATTGTAACCGTTTTTCAAGGTATAGTCCAGTGACATCCCGAACATTCTTGCTGCTAGGCTGTGACTTTCATCTCCTAATCCATCTTTTCTCATCTTGCAAAACTGAGACTGTAGCCCTGAGACATTATTTTCCCACTGACCTCACCTCGCCCCAACTCTAGCCCTGCCACCCACCACTGTCTTTCTGTGTCTATGAACCTGACTGCAGTGCAAGCCTTACACGAGGGCACATGACAGTGTCTGTCCTTTGTAAGTAGCCAGTCTCCCTCCATGCAGTCCTCAAGGTTCACCCATGTCTTCACAGGGTCAGGGGTCTGTGTCTGCCTTCCTGGGACTAGATGGCGCTCCATGGGGTAGATGACCACATCTGTCCATATGATGAATGTTTGCCTTATTTCTTCCTTTGCTGTGTGTGTGACACTGCTCTGGGTACTGGTGTATGGCGGTGGCCTTGGTCACCCTGTGCCGTCTTTCATAGGTAACACTGTGTTTTGTCCCTAGCTGCAGACTCACAATATGACAAGCATTTGTTTTTAGTGAAAACCATATTATTTTTACTGTTTGCCTTGAAGGAGTATTTTTATTTATGGGAAGCATAGAATATTGCCTGGCAAATATATTGTCCTAAAGAGAGAGCTGGGCCCCTCCTGATTTCAACAAATTTGACATACAGAAATCACAGGGGGCTTGCAAGTCACATGAGGATAGCATGTGGGAGGAGCCCCCCCGGGGCACTGGGGGGAGTCATTGCTTGTCCTTAGCCTCTCAGCAGAACTGTCTTTGAGAAGGGGTGCTAGTTTGGTGTTGCATGCCTGTAATGCTAGCAGGAGGTGGAAGCAAGAGGATCAGGAGTTCAAAGCCAGCTTGGGGTACTTGAGACCCTGTCTGGAAGGGAGGGAAGGAGGGAGGGAGAGTGGGAGGGAGAGTGAGAGGGAGAGAGGGAAGGAGGGAATAGGAAAAAAGGAAGTTAAGAGACAGCAGTGTGGAGGTTTGAGCTTCTGTGCTGATCTTGGTGGGGGATAGTCTCAGTGTGGCCTTACTCCTGCCCTGCTGCCGTCCAGTGGGCAGGAACATGGAGTTGATGTTGAGGTGGCCTTGTAGTCTGAGAGCCTGGCTGAAAAACATCTTTTTAAAGATCACCTAACTGCTGGGGAGGCTGCGTCCTTGAAGATGATTTACTCCTTCTAACTGTGCTTCATTTTTCTCTCCTAGCTTATGTTCCCGAGGAAGAACTGAAGGCAGCCGAAATAGATGAGGAACGTGTGGAGGATGGTGGGCTGTCTCTGGACATTCAGGAGAGTGAATTCGTGTGCAACGAGGAGACAGAGATCAAAGAGGCCCAGAGCTATCAGAATTCCCCAGTCAGCACTGCCACCAATCATGATGCTGGTTATGGCTCTCCCTTCAGTGAGAACAGTGACCAGCTGGCCCATTTCAAAAGCTCCTCCTCCAGAGAGGAGAAGGAAGAGCCACAGTGTCCAGAGAGTGTGTCCTACCCCCAGGACAGCTTGGCACAAATCAAAGCCGTGTATGCGAACTTATTCTCAGAGTCCTGCTGGTCTAGCCTAGCTTTGGATTTAAAGAAGTCCGGTTCGACCACCAGCAACAACGATGCCAGCCAGAAGGAGAGCTCCACCCCTACCCCTACACCCCCCACCAGTACCGCCAGCACCGCCAGCACCACAGCCACCACGGCCATTACCAGCTGCAGCACCAGCACCAGTAACAACAGCAGCTCCGGGTATGACTGGCACCAAGCCGCCCTGGCCAAGACGCTGCAGCAGACCTCTTCGTATGGGCTGCTGCCCGAGCCCAGCCTGTTCAGCACTGTGCAGCTCTACCGGCAGAATAACAAGCTGTATGGCTCGGTGTTCACAGGGGCCAGCAAGTTCAGGTGCAAGGACTGCAGCGCAGCCTACGACACCTTGGTGGAACTGACCGTGCACATGAACGAGACAGGCCATTACCGAGACGACAACAGGGACAAGGACTCGGAGAAGACCAAGCGGTGGTCCAAGCCCAGGAAGCGCTCCCTGATGGAGATGGAGGGGAAGGAGGACGCGCAGAAGGTGCTGAAGTGCATGTACTGCGGACACTCCTTTGAGTCCCTGCAAGACCTCAGCGTCCACATGATCAAAACAAAGCATTACCAGAAAGTGCCTCTGAAAGAGCCCGTGCCCGCCATCACCAAACTGGTCCCATCCACCAAGAAGCGAGCACTCCAGGACCTGGCATCCCCTTGCTCCCCGGAGCCCCCAGGCATGGCTGCTGAGGTTGCACTGAGTGAGTCGTCCAAGGACCAGAAAACAGCCAACCCGTACGTCACACCCAATAACCGTTACGGCTACCAGAATGGTGCTAGCTACACGTGGCAGTTTGAGGCTCGCAAAGCCCAGATACTGAAGTGCATGGAGTGTGGCAGCTCCCACGACACCTTGCAGCAGCTCACGGCCCACATGATGGTCACCGGCCACTTCTTAAAGGTGACAACGTCTGCCTCCAAGAAAGGAAAACAGCTGGTGCTGGACCCTGTGGTAGAAGAGAAGATCCAGTCCATCCCCCTGCCCCCAACCACTCACACCAGGCTGCCTGCCTCGAGCATCAAGAAACAGCCAGAGTCCCCTGCAGGCTCTGTAGCCTCGGAAGAAAAGAAAGAGCCAGAGAAGGAGAAAGAGAAAGCTCCTCCCGCCGCTGGGGATGCAGAGAGGAAGATCAAGGAGGAGACCGAAGACACCACAGAGAAGTTCGAACCCACTACCCTCTATCAGTACTTGCGTGAGGAAGACCTGGATGATAGCCCCAAGGGGGGTGTAGATATCCTAAAGTCACTTGAGAACACTGTGTCCACAGCTATCAGCAAAGCCCAGAACGGTGCGCCTTCGTGGGGTGGCTATCCCAGCATCCACGCGGCCTACCAGCTGCCAGGCACAGTGAAGCCGCTGCCGTCGGCTGTGCAGAGTGTGCAGATACAGCCATCATACGCCAGCAGTGTGAAGTCACTGTCCTCCACAGAGCACAATGCTCTCCTGCACTCCCCAGGGAGCCTCACGCCCCCACCCCATAAGAGCAACGTGTCAGCCATGGAGGAGTTAGTGGAGAAGGTCACAGGCAAGGTCAGCGTGAAGAAGGAGGAGCGGCCTGCCGAGAAGGAGAAGGCCTCCCCTGTCAAGGCCGCCTCCCCTGTGGCAAAGGAGAATAAAGATCTTCCCAAGACAGAGGAGACCGGAAGCAAGCCATCGAAGAAGGGCTCAGATGCAGAAACTGGGAAGGCCAAAAAGGAGGGTCCCTTGGATGCTCACACCCCGAATGGTACCGAGCCTCTCAAAGCAAAAGTCACCAACGGATGCAGCAACCTGGGTATCATCACGGACCACTCGCCGGAACCGTCCTTCATCAACCCCCTGAGCGCTCTGCAGTCCATCATGAACACTCACCTGGGGAAGGTGTCCAAGCCCGTGAGCCCCTCTCTGGACCCACTGGCGATGCTCTACAAGATCAGCAACAGCATGCTGGACAAACCCGTCTACCCCACCACCCCTGCCAAGCAGGCCGACGCCATCGACCGCTACTACTATGAGAACAGTGACCAGCCCATCGATCTGACCAAGTCCAAGAACAAGCCCCTGGTTTCCAGCGTGGCCGATGCTGTGTCCTCGCCTCTGCGGGAGAGCGCCCTGATGGATATCTCAGACATGGTGAAGAACCTCACAGGCCGTCTGACTCCCAAGTCCTCCACACCCTCCACGGTGTCAGAGAAGTCGGACGCGGACGGCAGCAGCTTTGAGGAGGCCCTGGACGAGCTGTCACCTGTCCACAAGAGGAAGGGGCGCCAGTCCAACTGGAATCCGCAGCACCTGCTCATCCTCCAGGCCCAGTTTGCCTCCAGCCTTCGAGAGACAGCAGAAGGCAAGTACATCATGTCGGACCTGGGTCCTCAGGAGCGGGTGCACATCTCCAAGTTCACAGGCCTCTCCATGACAACCATCAGTCACTGGCTGGCCAATGTCAAGTACCAGCTGCGGAGGACAGGGGGAACGAAGTTCCTTAAGAACCTCGACACAGGGCATCCTGTTTTCTTTTGTAACGATTGTGCCTCTCAGTTCAGAACTGCCTCCACGTACATCAGCCACTTGGAGACGCACCTGGGCTTCAGCTTGAAGGACCTCTCCAAGCTGCCCCTCAGTCAGATTCAAGAGCAGCAGAGCATCTCCAAAGTGCTCGCCAACAAGACTCTGGGCCCACTGGGGTCAGCCGAGGAAGACCTGGGCTCCATATTCCAATGCAAGCTCTGCAACCGAACTTTCGCTAGCAAACACGCAGTGAAACTGCACCTTAGCAAGACGCATGGCAAGTCGCCAGAGGACCACCTGATCTATGTGACCGAGCTGGAGAAGCAATAGTGTCCAGGTATGCAAGAGACTGCGGAACATTGCACTACGCGCCTCATTGTGCTGCACTAGGCCTGGCCTGAGCCGCTGAAATCAGTCTTTCCCTTTGTTGCTGAACTGCCTATATCTGGACTTGGTTTTTCTTACACATATTTTGTAGTTATATTTATATGCTCTTTGTCTGATCTGTGCATGTTATTTTTTTTCTTCCGTGAGTCAAAGTCTGACCTTTATTTTCAGCACCCGTTCTTGCTGTTAAGCTATCTTTTGTAGGAAATAGTGGGGCACACTTGGAGACATTGTTTAGCGGTAAAGAAAGATACAAACAAGCAGCGATAAAGAGACATCCTAAAATTACAAAGTTGCCATGACAATAAAGGTCACAGGACCTGGTAGTGTCAAGTTTAACCCTTTGAGGACTTTATCTCTGTGCCTTTCACTCAAAATTAAAAAAAAATTAAAAAAAAGAAAAAAGGGGGAAAAGGCGCTTAAAGGCTTCTCATTCAGATCAAAAGCTGTGTCAGACACAAAACTTATTTAATAATTAAAAAATGAGCTTTTATATGCAGGACTGGTTTGTGAAGAGACATGCATGCCGCGGTCAGAGACAGGGATCTGTCTGGGCCTCACGGGGTTAGGAAGCCACACTTTACATGTTCCAAACAAAAACAACGCATACCCCAGTTGCCACTATGCTCAAACCCTCTGGATGCTGAAAAATGCCACTTTTGGCAAAAAAGTATGCAAGCTTATTATTTAAAAAATGTGTAAAAAATGCTATTTCTTCTTTTTTTCTGTAAAATATTGCAGTTTATAGTTATTTACAAATGTAAGCTTTGGTATCGGCTGATCTTTCTATAGCGTGATGCATTGGTAAATGAAAAAAAAGAAAACAAAAAAAAACAAAAAAATGGGGCAAATGTTGGATCCTTCCTTGTAAATCGCCAGCATCAGCTTACACACGCCTGTATGTTACACATTATATCATTTTAATCTCTCCAACTTTCTTTGTACCTTCTGGCTGTATGCTTTCTCTTTTAACTTTTTATATTGTCATTTTATATTAAATTTCTGTGTATATAATGTAAAACCACAATTTTTGGATAAAATTTAGTTCCTGCAGCTTGATTTAAATAGAGAAATTTTACTGGCACCTGCGTCTTCTCAGATGCATGTACTCAGAGGAACTCTCAGACAAAAATAAATAAATAAAAACAGAGCAAGCAATGCACTATTAATTATACATTTTGATGTCCCATCATTAATATTGTACAGTCCATTTTGGTTCACACAATTAAACCCACTGTTTTCTCAAATGTAAAATAAACCCACATGCAGTTCTTGATTTACACAGATTGTCATGTTGTTATTATATTCCATTTGAGGTGTTACTCCAACCACAAGAGGTATGGCATACACAATCAACCAACAAAAATTTTACTCAGACACATCATTCCATGATTTGTGTGCAGACACACTTCATTCAGATGAGAAGTGTTGAATGTTTAAAAGTGATAATAATATTGGTACCTCCAGTGGGGGTCAAGGATTCCCAGAGTCCAGTCCTTCGGTGATGGCCACTTGGTCCCTGGATGACTGTGGTGATTTTTTCAGACAATCCTTGCATACTGTTAGAAGCTGTCATGGGCCTCTTGTGTGTTTGGGCTTCGTGGACAGGCAGTAGGCGAGGCCTCACTGCAGCTCAGGCCCTGCGGATCTCACCATGAATTTTGCTGCAAAGAAAAGAACCTGGTTTGTGAGCTTTGAAAACTGTGCCTTTTGATTATTATCTCCTGGCTGTTTTTCCATTCAGTCATAGAGGAGAGTCTTGCTTTTGTCATTTCTTAGGCACCTGACGGCTCCACCAAGAATGCCCAGTACTGGTCCTGAGATGTCCTGACTCTACGCCTAGATTCCTGAAGTTGTTGTCCTGGCCCATTTTCAGCAACCAAGGACACTGAGACCTCCGGTCTCTTCCTTCAGAACACTTAGTAACATGTAGTTGGCCTTTGTGTTGTTTTTTTACCAATTGCTTAAATTTTCATAGAATTATATCCCAAGAAAGGTAAGAACCCACGCTATCTTCAGAGGTGCCTAAGCAGTCCATGGTGTTTTGATGAATCCCTGACTGGCTCCAAGAGGCAAGTGTCCATCTCTTTCTGCCAATGGCTGGAGGAGATGGCACAGGGTGGCCTGGCCAGTCATGTGTGCACAGGGATGCTTGCTGAATTCTTCTGACCTTTTACATTGGTCAATAGCTTTGTTCTTTAGGAGCTTCAGCCATTAGATTCACCAGTCCCTTTCCTGGGTGATTATGTATGTCAGCCTGGAGGGGTGAGAGTGGAAGAGCTATCAAGCCTTTGGCATGGACATGACATCCTTGCATACCCGCGTTTGGATGGTAGATCTGCAGACATTTCACCCTCGTAGTGAGAGCCGTGAAGCCGCAGTCCAATGGAAGAGGGCAGTTCTGAGGAAGAGGCCCATGAGGACGGTCCTATGGCCTCAAGGTCACTGGCAGCTTGAGTTATGATCACCAAGGGACAGATACAAATTTCCAGATTTCTTAATGTCTTTTTCTTTGTAATCCCTCGGCTCCTTGGCATATTATCCTCGTTCCAGTTCCCCAGTTGGTGGGTGGAGGTAATCTCAACACCATAAGACAGTGACCCCAGGCGACATTACTGAGTGCTTCTCCAGCACCAGGCCTAGTGTTGCAGTGTGAACTCATTCCTTCCTTACAGCTCTGGACCGGGTCCCTTTCAGCCCAATTTGCAGACCTGGAGCCCTGTCACAGCAATGGGCAGGTGTTTATCCTTGTCCTCGTCCCATGGCTTCTCATGGACAGAAGTTGAACTTGGAGCCCCTGAATACTAATTGTGGTATCCGAAGGACAGACCAAGGGTGAAAAAACTCTGCTTTGGCCCCAGAAAGAGGCCAAGGAAGTGTTTTGTTTGTTTGTTTGTTTTGTTTTGTGTTTTGTTGTCAGGGTGTTAAGAGAGAGCATTGCCCTAGAAAGTGGAGAGCTGACGTTTGGCCTGGGTTGGTAGGCAGCTACCAGAGCACTGATAGTGAGCAGACAGCCTAGCATCCTTCCAGCTACCTCCATCTGTGGCTGCAGCAGGTCACAAGCTTCGGTGACTTTATCTTCTTCTGGATCTGGGGAATATCAGAATGATGTTGACGGTGAGTTTATACCTTGACCTGTGCAGCAGGCACCCCAGTGACACAGACACTCCCCTTGGACAGACGGAAACAGAGATGGAGGGCCTGGGAGAAAACTCAGATGGTAGAGCATTTGCTGTTAGCAGACCACCTGAGCTGGATCCCCAGAGCCAGGTGAGCCAACTCAGGTGCGGTGAGCACACCCTTCTATTCCAGAGCAGGAGAAGAGGGGACGGCAGGTAGATCCTCAGCTTGCCGGCCACCCATCCTAGCCTGCTTGATGAGTTCCAGCCCAGTGAGAGACCCTGTCTTAACAAACAAGTGGATGGTGCAGGAAGAACGTGAGCCAACGTTGTCCTCTGACCTTCACACACATGTCCATGCACACACACACACACACACATACACACACACACACATGAACATACACACGGACGCAAAGAGACTAGACTAAGCTGAGGGATAAATCAAATGCTCACTGTTTCTTCACTGTACTGGGGCAAACATACCACTTATACTTCCTGCCTGGCTACTGGCCAATCAGTCCCAGCATACATATTTCTATAAACCATGAGATCCTCCTCATTTTTCCCTCCTAGTCCCTCAGTCCTGAGTAAAATGGTTGGGGCCAGGAGTGGGGGAGAAAGTTACCTGTATCCTTAGGATGTGCAAAGAGGTAGGGAAGATGGCCAATGACTGCTCCCTTAGTTCAGCATTCTTGTTAGGTCAGCCTGCAAGTTGTGCGTACGCAAAAGCAACCATGGCTTGCATCTTCTCTGCAACATGACTATGAGGTTTAATAACTAATTAAACACTTTCCCCCTTCACATGCAGGGTTTTAAAAGCTTGAGCTGTTTCACTGAATGTGGGTTGCTGAGTCGGTGGGATAACATCTGTGAACTAACACTAGTAAGAGAAACTAGCATTTAGGTAGTGCACAGAAAAAGGAATGTTTAAACACCTTAAGATGTATGGAGAGATACATAAACAGAAGTTTCTGTCCCACCTTTTCTCCATGCAGCATTCTCATCTTGCTTCCTCTGCGTCTGGGTGATGACTGCAGACTGAGCCTTTCCTCTTCCCAGAATTCTCCTAGTCTGGTGGCCCCACTTATACGTCCTGCCTGGCTACTGGCCAATCAGCGTTTTATTAAGTCAATACAAGTGAAAATCTTTACCACGTATAGAAGCATTATTCTACAGCATTTCCCCTTTTTTTCTCTTCAAAACAATCTCCTTTGTTTAGCTTTATCCCCCCTGGCCATTATTCTTAATAACTTTTAACCAACACACTAAACAAAGGCAAACATCATAATCCATTTTTTGGCAATGTGGGTGTAATTTTTAGTCTCATACTGAAGATTCCTAGAGGCAGGATCACCATTTTCAGACTGAGGTCGAGGTAAGAGCCGCTGTCTGTCTGTTTTGCTTTTCTGGTCTTCAAGTTGAACCCCAATATCTGTCTCTGAGAGATTAATAAGTGTGCTTCAGGTGGGTAAAGTGCTTTTTGTACAAATAATGAGGGCCAGAGTTGCACATCTCTAGAACCCACGTAAAAAGGCGAGACGTGGTAGCAATTCACGTATAAGTTCAGCACTGGGAAGCAGACACAGAAGAATCCCAGGGGCTCACTGTCCAGCCAGCCTCAACTGTCGATTCCAGGCCAACAAGAGACTACGTTGAAAAGGAGATGGATGGGATTTCTAAGGACGACTTCCCAGGTTGGCCTCTGGCCTCAGGCATATATACATGTACACATGAACACACACACACACATAGCTTACGGCTTTCCATTTCGGTGATTGATAATCTTTTAAAAAGCTGTTTATCTGGGCATTGTCATACACATCTGGAATCCAGCATTCAGGAGGCAAAGCAGATAGATCTCTGAGTCAGACCAGCCTGGTCTACAGAGCAAATTCCAGGCTAGCCAGGGCCACATGCTGAGACTCTATCTCAATTTTAAAAAAAAGTAAGCTGTTGATATGGACAAACGCATATCTTAGTTCCAAAATCTTAGAAACATACAAATAATGATTTCAGTATTTTTATTGAACAACAAAATAAGGACATAAGAATCACTGTTTACAACTTAGAGACAGTCACTGCTAATATTTTAGTGCTGATGCCTCCCCGCTCCCGTGTTATAACAAAATGGGGATTACACTGAAGTCTTCTTGGGATGTACTTGAACACAATCAAGTACCTAAAAGTTAAAAATTTAAAAAGTAACCCTTAGGTTCATTTATAGACTTTCACTACTCCTCTCAATAGTGTTGTAAATAGTTTTGATCACTTCCGTAAAGCCAAGGATTTGGAAGTGGAGTTTCTCCCATAGTATAGTGACATATGTGGCCAGCACACCACAGGCAGGCTTCACTCCCTGAAGACAGCCCAAACCTGCCCTGCTTTGCTTTCTACACAGCAGAGGATTTTTTTTTTTATTTTTAAGTTTTGGATATATTTGTTAATTGTCTGATATTACTTTTATTTGTAGTACTTGCATTATTTGTTGCCTATTGAAGGCATTTAAAGGAAATGTTGCTTTGGAACAGGCATGACTTTCACGTGGATTATGATTTCATTTAAATTCAGGCAGTTGGGATATATACTTTATAGACATTACAGTAACGAGGAGAAAAGGCATCCCTAAGACATTTGGCTCATCTGTGGCCTGAGGGCTAGCTCAGTCTGTCCTGCAACAGCTCATTTTTTTGGCAGGGTGCTTATCTAGTTCCCCAAGCCCTGGGCTCCATCACCAGCACCGCAGAAACTGGGTGTGGCGGTATTCAGCAAAGGCAGGAGGATCGGAAATTTAAGGTCATCCTCAGTTACACAATGAGGTTGGGGATAGCCAGGACTAGAGGATATACTGTCTTAAAAAATAGCAGCAAAAACAATAATTAACAGACAAAGCAAAGCAAAAACTTGCCTCGGCTGGGCTTGGCGATGCAGGCTTGTAATCCCAGCTTTTGGGGAAACTGAGGCAGGATGACAGTTTTCAGACTTTGTGTGCTATGGTGTGAGCTCAAGGCTAGACTGGGCAACTCAGTGAAATCTGATCTGAAAGTAAAAATATAAAAAGTGAATTTGGAGTTTAGTACTCCATTGACGGAGTACTTGACAAGCAAATGGCGGACCCTGGGTTTAGTCCCTTGTCCTAAAATACAAACAACCCATCCTGAACAACTCTAAGTCAGTCATGAGTGCACTTTTGAACTACTTCCAATTAGCCCAGCCTGCTCATAGGTAACAACATTTATAATACTATGACTTACATGAATAATTAACCTTTAATGTTAGCAAAACAAAAATCTCAGAATCAAGTAGTAAACAGAGACAGACCACCTAGGGATGGCTCTATCAAGTGAAGTTCTTTTATGATAATTGGCCGACAAGGGTCTCCCTGCAAAAGCTTGTTGGTCATTGTCCCCCAGAGCTGAGTTACTTCTGGAGTTGCAGCTCATGGGCCCTGCTGAAGCCAATCTTCTGTGACCCAGGTTTTTGATGAATGGGCACAGAAAGCCACCAGAAGGTGAGGAGGACATGGAGGTTATTCAGTTACAGTCAGGAGGTTCTTAAGTGCATACAGATGGATGCTTCACCATGAGCAGGAGATGTTTCTGAGAACAACTATGCAGACACGGACTCGCCCCAGTCAGTGGTCCCAGCAGGGGCTGACTGGAGTGGACAACGGTGGGTCTCAGGTCTGTTTCTTGAATGAAGAGTAGAAGCAGTGGGTCCATAATCTAACCCCATGGAGTCCCTCACGTTTAAACAGAAGCTTATAAAAACTAGGAGCTTTCAGGCTAAGAGGATGCCAGGTTTGAAGATGGATTTAAAAAGTATATTAAAGTACAAAAACTTGTTTGACCAGAAAGTCCATTAGTGTCAAGGGACTGGGGGAAGGTGTATTGGGAACAGCAGTTTCTAAACAGATAAACAGCAAGGATGCCCAGCTCTGCATAATTAGACCCATCAATCAGATTCTAGTGACTCCTATTAGCTGGCTTTCCCGGGGGGGATGTCACAAAGTACCACTCAGTCCTGAGGTGAAAACACCTTTTTCTTTTTAATACATCTTAATTCATTTTTTTAAGACTGGGTTTTCAACATTTTACTGACTGGAAGTCAAGAATTTCCATTTCTCTTTACTAAACACCAAAATAGGTCGTGGGAAACTTGGGCTCCAGTACAGCACAGCTGAAGGGGACTTTTAAATTTTTTATAACCAGGATAGTTTGAAATGATGCAGTGAGTCCTCCATGTATGTGTGTGTATTTGTGCACTGGTGTGTTAATGTGCGTGTGTGTGTGTGTGTGTGTGTGTGTGCTCACCCTTGTGGAAGCTGGAGGTCAGTGTCAACTGACTTCCTCCACTCTTCTTTAGTTTTCTGGAGAGAGGGCATCTTTCTGAACGTGGAGTTCATCCCCTGGGCTGGGCTGGCATTAGCTCCAGGGATCTGCATGGCTCTGCTTCTCAGTGCCGGGGCAACAGTTGGGTACCACTGCGGGTCCTAGGCATCTGAACGCAGGAGCCCATGCTTGCACGGCAAGCACTTTACTGACTTAGCCATCTCCCCAGTGTGCTGAGGGACAGCTTTCTTTATATGTATAGTAATATTCTTTCCAATTTATACCAATTAATTACTGATCAATCATTAACATCAACCTTTGGCTTTTAAATATTAAAATAACGGATATTAGAATTCTTGGTTATATTCTAATGTGTTCACTTGAGAGACTAGTGTCCCAGATCCC
>LOJH01000968.1:25771-51080 GCA_001685095.1 Ellobius talpinus | reverse complement strand
CACACACACACACACACACACACACACACACACACACACTGGACCCTGCATCATTTGTGTGAATGCCTGATGCTTTCCCCCTGGGATTTCTCCGATGGAACGATTCTTTCCTACTCTCTTTCCTCTCTAGCCATGTAATTGGTGGATGCATATTAGAACTAATGCTGGTGAAACTAATGTCACAAAGCAGGGACTAGCAACGAATTAGAAATAAGCCTGATATGTTTACTGTGGACAGAGATGAAGGAAGGGTTCATTATCTTTATGATAATGCATCTTAAAGGTCTGTGGATCTGGTAGGCAATCCAGTGCCAATAGGATCCCAGTGCCTGGTCACACACCCTGCACTTAATATTTATTGAATTGCAAGTGTAAAATGTCCCAGTTTAAAGAACACTTTGCATCTGATGTGGGTGAGGAAAATCAGGACACAATATTGTGCCATAAGAAGATAACGATCTACAGGCACTAGAAGACAGGTGGTCATACTGAAGATGTAGAGAAGGCTAAAATTTGGGGGGATGCAAAATACTTCAGTAGGGGTGACACGTGGAAGACAGCCATCTTATGAGTGGAAGCCAATGACACTACAGGAAGTGGAGCTCTAGGGAGGTGCTGGCATTTTGAGAGGGTGCAGATGCCATGTCTTAGACATGGTAAATAGCTGATGAGGTAGAAGAGCAGACAGGTTGCACAGTTTCTTGAACAGCTTCTCTTAACTACCTCGGTAGTGGGGACAGTGTCTGCCCTAGGTTGTCATTTGTCAAAAAATAGGAAATGTAGGTTTTTCTTTTTCTTAGACTTTTATACTAAGGTAGAATAGATGGTTGGATTGATTTAGACAATGGAGAGATTAAAATTCTGAAAAGAACGTTTGATTATTTAGGAAGAGGTTTTTGTAGGTTATTAATGACTTAACCCTTTACTTGTTTGACATTTATCGCTAAAAGAACTAGATCCACGCATATTCTGTTGAAAGGTAGCTCATCCAGAGGAGGTATCTGCCCTCTGTTATCTCTCTGTAAATTCTTTAATTTGAGGTTTTTTGAGGGTTGATAGACTTGCATTTTTTGACCCATTAAATTTTAGAGCAAATTATCCTATTAAAATTGATGTGTTTAGGCTATATCTCTAGCATCAGAGTTGTATAATCATGGAATAACAAAATATCATCATGATCTTCATCAAAATATACTCATTCCAGTCATTTTATAGCTTCAGTAAGCAGCGCTGATGTGGGTTTGGATAATCCTGTCCTATTTTTTTTAAATACATATCATCTCTTTTCATAGTTATAACATATATCGTAGGAAGCTCACTTCTCATTCTAATAGTAATTCGGCCTGTATTCGTCAGTTTGTAGTTAGAACTAAAGAAAGTGCAGCATACCCAATGGCGCGTTAGATGTCAGCCAGTGGATGTGTCATTTGGTAGGTAGATTCTATAGACGACTTTATCATTGTGCATCTCAGCTCTGGCTTGTTCTAATGCTGCACACTTGCTGTCCTGACCGTCCCATCCTCTCCATGTTCTGTGATTCCCAAATCCCAGCCACCCTGCATTGTCCTCAGCTTCCCAAAAGAGTGTCACGTAGGCCAGCCCTTGACCAGACTTCAATGTTCCCCAGTTGTTCTATATTTTACTATCAAATTCCAGTCAATAAGAACAGACTTGCCATTATACTCTGGGGCTGCCAGCCTTTGAAATGAATTGGCTCTTTAGGGGGTCCAGGCTTTGTCAGAAAGGCTTCCTAATGAATGTCTTCAAGATTCTTTATGCTTTACAGTTTTTGTTGTAGTGAAAGCCTATTCTTTAGTCCTTTATGACTATTTTTATATTTGAAAATGAATCCCAAGGATTGGCCAAAGGTGAATTTAAATAAAGCATATTTTTAACAATAAAATTCCTACCTAAATATCATCATGAATGGTAGAAACTTGACTTAGGGAAGAATTATTTTAGTAGCAAATGGAAGAATTACCTTATGCATTAATTTCAATTCATTCACATGGTGGTGAAGTTGTCATATTAAAAGGAAAAATATGAATGCTCTGGTCACTTTCTTCTTCAAATTTGACATATTCCCAGTTTTTAGCTGTTATTTTAACCAGTCATCAGCAAAATATGTTAAATTCTCAAGGGACATCAAGCTTTCACTAGATTAATCTCTAAAACAGCTGATAAAAATCATTTTTAAAAGTAAACTCAAACCAAGTACAAACAGAACAGGAAAAAATACTTTTGCAAGTAGCTTGGTGCTTTAAAAAATGGCAGTAGTTAAGCTATCTCAAGTTCAAGTGGTCATGATTTCCTGTTTCATAATTTGAGGACAGAGAGTGCCAGATATGGGTGCTGTTGGGGTTTTCATTTGGTCCCCCTCTCCTTTTCTCTTGGCGGGGGGGGGGGACGACGGGGACGACATTCTTTGAGACTGTTGGCCTTGAACTTGCTATGTAGCCAAGGATGACCTTGAATTGCTGCCTGATGCCTAAATGTGTAAATGAGTTCACAGTCTTGAGGAAATAACAATGTACCTATCTTAATTCTTGTGCTATTTGGCCTTGTTGTGTTGAGGGATGATGTTCACTGCTTGTGCTTTGCTTGGCCCCACTAGTACATGTTAGAACACTTCATAGATTTTCCATTAAACAAGAAACTTGACTACAACTGTCCTTCAGCATTCTTTGGCTTATGGGAAGCCTGGTGGGCTGTGTCTTCAAACACATGGGATGGTATCACGTGTTCCACATAGAAAAGGCTTCTTAACTTGCAACAAACAAGTTATTTCAGCATCTAGGTTGTCACCTTCATTTCATGAGTGACCCAACATTTCAAACACAGTCACTTCCGTGTACGTGACAGGGGACTCTGTTCACACCGTCCTCTCTGGCCTCTCACGTGCCAGATCCTTTTTGGTACCCCATCACAGATCAAAGTAACACCTTCCATTGAAGTGGGGCAGTGTAGTCGGCCAGTCACACTCACACACCTGCTTTCGTGAGCGTGTGGGCCAGAACACGTGGAGGACAATGAGGAAGTTGCTTTTCATCATCCACCTTGGGTTTTGTTGTTGTTGCTTTTGTTTATTTTATTTTTATAATTTATTTTTATTTGATGTGCGTTGATGTTTTGCCTACATATAAATCTGTGTGAGGGTATCAGATCTCCTGGAACTGGAGTTACAGATAGGTGTGAGCTGCCATGTGGGTGCTGAAAATTGAGCCTGGGCCTCTGGAAGAGCAACTCGTGCTTCTAATCACCATCTCTCGGGCCCACCATCGACCTTTTCAGGCAGTCTGCCTCGTTTCAGCAGCTGTGCCGTGTTCTTCAGGTTAGCTGGCACTCAGGCTTCTAGAGTCTCCTGTCTTGGCCTCCCACCCCACTGTAGAAGTGCTAAGATTCCAGATGTACACTACCACATCCGGGCATTTTCACACGAGTTCAGGAAGTTGAACTTAGCCATCAGGCTCTGGGCGTGCCTAGGTAGTGCTTTTGCCCACTGAGCCATCTTTCCAGCCCCATGGAATCTCTGGTGACTGACTCCGAGGACACACTGTTATATGACAAAGGTAGAACTGAATGATCCACTTCCCCCTTTGAAACAATGGTTTCTGAAGCATTGACTAGGAATTTGCTAGACACGCAGATTCCTGAGTCTTCCTCTAGTGAATCAGACTCTCTGGGTGGAGTCCAACTGTTTTGTTTTGTTTTGTTTTCCTAGACCTTAAGGGGACTCTAATGCAAACTGAAGTAAGAAAACTCCTGCAATAGGAGATTATCCATAGCGAGAGGTTGCCATGGGAGATAAAAATAGTAAAAATAGTAAAACCACAAAAAATAGTAATTATGTTGGGCTTCTTATTGCACTTTGTGGATATATATAGTTGAACACATATATGTTAAAATTAACATATAGATGTTAATGGCATAATACGCATGTTAAACTTTCAGTGGTGTAAGTTAATGTAGTCCCACAAAGAGTCTAAAATATTTTATACTGCTTCCATTGTGTATGTATCTGAATAAACACATACACACACAAAGAGAAAGAGGAAGTTTATGCTATGCTCTGTGAATAAAGAGAATAAATTAATCATGGATCTTGATCTCAGTGAAATTTGCTCTCTGGCAAAGAGGAGACTCCATCCACCTATTAAGTTTGGGAGATCAGAGAAGTGTTCTTTGAGTCTTTGGATGAACATTTCCTAAATGCTCCAAGTATGTGTTCCCATGCCCTTACCACATGGTGCGGTTTAAACTTACAGAGTTTCTTTCCTTCCACACATTTACTGCCTTCACCTTGACGTCCTGGCTTGAATATCACTTGATCAGGCTTCCAAAGGCATGCCCAGAGAATCTCAAAGCAGACTGCCATAGAAGGATAACTCAGGCAGTCAAACCCGTTGTAGCAACAAGGAGAATCCACCAAAGAGGGAGGGTTGCTGGTACATTTGGGGAGTTTGCCAGAGCCTTCTAGACAGAGAAATAAGAGGAAGAGGGAGGAGTAGAAAGAGAAGGGGGAAGGAAGGAGAAGAAAGGAGTAAGTTTGAGGATCCACCAAAGTAGAATAACTGAATGGGGCTACCAAGCCTCTCTCTTCACAGCCTCTTAGAGTTGAGAATTCGTGCAAGATTCTCAGTGTGGGAGCAAGCTTGCTTCTCCCACAGGTCAGAACATGGAAATGCCAACCATGGGTCTAAAGTCATGGGCTAGACATGGGAAGAATTGTAGTCACATTCAGAAGGATGGACCTTTAAGGTTGAGTTGGTCATGGAACTTGTGAAGTTCAGTTGAGAACAGAAATATATGTATGCCACAAAGGCAATCTTTTATTTTGTCTGTGTAAAAAGAAGGTTGGGGGAGAGGTTAGCTTAGTCGCAGAATTCTTGCTCAGCTTCAACAAAACACTGCCAAAAAGTAAAAGAGAAACAGGTAAAATTAATTTTAGCAACATATATAAAACGATGCACACAAATATAACATAAAATCAATGTTAAAAATGTATTAATATGTCATATTTTCCACTCCTTTTAGAGTGGGTCTTTAAAGTTTAGTATGTATTACTTTTGATGGCATATCTGAATCCGTGTGTTAAACTTTCAGCTGTGAATGTAGTCCTGCTAAGAGTACAAAGCATTTTGTTCTGCTTCAGTTTCTAAGGTGCATTTTACAACTGTAGGTTGTAGTTCTTTAGCTCCCTTAGTGCCTTTCAGTTATGCACAGCCACATACAGCTCGTGCCCTGCACAGATATCAGAGGCTATGAGAGCAAGCCAGAACCCTTCCCTTCTCACTTCATGTTCTGAAGTAGGACCTACCTGCCTTTGAGGATGTGATTTCACTTACTTACTTTTGAACAGCTATCTTAAAGTAGATACTCAGGCTATGGAGAGTTCAGCTAACCTAAGATGGCCATTGCTTTATAACCGTTTGAAGAATAAATTTTAAAAAAGAATAGATAGTAATTTGCCCTGAAAATGGATAAATGCTTTGTGTAAATGCAGTAGCTTGGGTCCTAGTGCCTGGGAGGCCTTGGGTGAGGGAGTAACAGGTGAATGGTAAATCAACATGAAGTGCAGATTAGTGAAGACACTTTATGTGGTAGCTATTGGAGATGCTTTCAATATTCTGGGCAGGTACAGTCTTTGTCTTAGCTTCCATCAGTCAGCCAGTCCTTTGTTGGAGAAGAAGAGAAACTACTTAAGATACAACTGGAATCAAAGAGAAACCTGGGCAGTTTTCCAAAGCGGAGCCCATCAATAACTTGGTACTGGTACCCACAGCCTAAGCTGGTAAGGCCAGCTAGTTTGCTGGTTGTTCTGTTCCTGGTGTTAGGAAAGTTTCATGGCATTGCCTCTCCCAATGATTCACTCTCTGCATACCACACTGTAGTCTTTAGTGCTGTTGAGTGGGATGTGAAAGCAATTGGTGGGTCTGTGCTGATGGCCTTTGGTTGTCCTTAAATGAAAAAAAAATGAACCCATTGCAATATTTTCCATCCTCTCCATTTCCTGATCTGAGAAATTTCCGTGTTCTTAATCCAAGTCCTGAAAGGACTGGAGCCTTGATGTACCAGGATGCCTAGTAATCACATCACAAGTAAGCAAAGATTTAAATTAGCCTTTTCAGACCTCTAACCATGTCAAAGTTCTCCTCCTTTTAAGACATGGATTCAAAATGATGTTCTGCAGATCAGGAAGTGGATTTAGAAAATTTGCGTGCACAGTGCTCATTTCCAAGGGTCTTTTAAAATCCTGTGTGCACGATTCTGCTTCCTGCTCATATTTCCTGCTACCATCTGTATCTTAAAGGCGAACTTGAAACTCGGTGCATTTGCTCCTTCACGGATGCTCTCCAATCCAGCCCCAGAGGCAGCCTTTAGAACTTGACTTCCTAAGTCCATGCACTTCACTTTCCAGGGGGCAATTGCTCAGAAGGCCCAGGTCCTAGGTGTGAGATGAAAGTGGTCAGGATGCTTTTTCTTTTCTCTCTGAGAGGTGGGAAAGAGATGGAAATGGAGAAGTGGCCTGTGGTGATGAAGCAATTACATTTAGTCCACTTCCAAGAAGAATGACAGATTTAAACAGCCATGCACATATTTTACCTCTTAAACCAGGAAGGGATTAGAACTCACACCAGCTTTCTTGGTCCTGTGTGGACTCTAGTCTTTGTTGACAGTGAAGATGCAGTAGGTTTGAAGAATTATCATCATCATCATTATTATTAATATAGTGTGTTCTACTGCACACTTGGGGCTGTACATGGATGCTTTGCCTAAAACTGGCAGTCTCGCAAAGGAAGGGGACAGTAGCACACTAATGCCATGGCACACACCAGCACTATGTCATCTCATTTCCAACATGGTGCACACCAGCACCACGCCATCTCATTTCCAACATGGCACACACCAGCACCAAGCCATCTTCTTTCCAACATGGCACACACCAGCACCACGCCATCTCATTTCCAACATGGCACACACCAGCACCACACCATCTCAGTTCCAACATGGCACACACCAGCACCACACCATCTCAATTCCAACACGGCACACACCAGCACCACACCATCTCACTTCCAACATTGGACACACCAGCACCACACCATCTCAGTTCCAACATGGCACACACCAGCACCACGCCATCTCATTTCCAACATGGCACACACCAGCACCACGCCATCTCATTTCCAACATGGCACACACCAGCACCACGCCATCTCATTTCCAACATGCACACACCAGCACCATGCTGTCTCATTTCCAAGTGAGCAGGTGCTGTGGATAGAGGGACAGTCTGCACTCTGTCTTTTATTTCATCTTATTTAGAGACACGGCTGGCTTTGAATTCTGCACCCTCCTGCCTCCTTCCACCTCCCACATGCTAAGATTGTAGTGTGTGCCGCTGGGTCCCCCGTCACCTACTTTTCTTCAGAGGCTAATGAGGGTGGGGCTACTTTGAGCCAGAGGCTGAATGAAGAGGTATATGAAGGAACAAGAGCCAGGGCATACAGAGGCCCTGAGGTAGAAGGGCCTTTAAGAAGCAGAGCTGCCAGCAAGACGGCGATTCCTGGAAGGGGAGGCTGGTTGGTGAGAAAGGTGGTCAGGATTCAGGTCATGCTAACTGTACACCGTATGGCTCTGTAGACTTGGGACTTTTTTCTGAGAATGATGGAGAACAACTAAACATTTGTATTTAATTTTACCTTGTTTGAGGTGGGAATGGTTATGGTAGCCTGGTGTAGCCTGTTGTAGCCTTTTGTCACCTTTTACAGAAAATGGTGTGCAAGGGATGTGTGGAGGTATGAAGGGGCATGAGGAGGGTGCGTGCACGCATGCACACATGTGTATGCATGCATGTGAAGTTCAATATTGGGTATCTTCTTCGGTTACTATTATTCTCTACCTCTTTTGAAACAGTCTCTCACTGAACCTGGAGCTCACTGGTTTTGCTAGGCTGGCTAGCCCATGAGTTTCAGGCATCCTGTATCCACCCACCTAGCTCAGAGATTATAGGTGTGTGGCACAATGCTTGCTTTTTTTTAAATGTGGGTGCTGGGATTCCAAATTTAAGTCCTCATGTCACCTACTGAGCCCTCTCCCCAGCCCTCAGAAAAAGGTTTTCAGATGCTTAAGACAAAACCCATAGAATGCCAAAGAAGCCTATTGTGTGGGTATGTCAAGGTACCCTGAAAGAGACACATGCTGTGGTTTGAATTTTCAAAGGTTTCTATGAAGAATTAAACTGTAAGGGCCAAGAACGGAAGCAGATCAGTAGCATGGAGCTAGAGCAGCTACTTCTCTTTGCCTTCCAGGACCCTGGCCTTAGAAGCTGGGCTGTGCAGCTCCGTCTTTTTGAGTGCAAGAGGAAAAAATGTATAACTTCTATTTATATTTAATTTACAATCTTTTTGAGTGCAAGAAGAATAATGTATGACTTTATTTATATTTAATTTGACCTCATTCTTTTTAATGATTGCTCTGTTGAATATAGGCTTTATGATATCCTAGCATGCTAGGACTTTAGTACATTTATATAATTCATGAATAAATCTACATGTGTTTGGGCTGCATGGTCAGAAAGTATTTATGACAGTGTTGTTTGATTCATCAGGTCTGCCAGTTGCAATTTAGGGGGAGTGGCCCTGTGAGAAGCAGAGAAAATGCCATGCTGGTTTAGAGCACACTCAATTTCAGATCCATTTTGTGGGAGCGTGTGAATTCTTGCTGTAATTCAACCTCGATAAATGTCAGTTGTGTTTCTCAGGCACCCTCACCTCTCCTTAAGAGCCCTCATCCAGCAGTAATTCACCTCTGAGGTGGCATGTCTCCCCCAGGGAAACAAGTTTTGTGATGTGATTGCCAGGCAGGCAAAGTGGTTCTTGGTATTCAAACTGAGATCTGGGGGTTGTGAAGGGTGCTCTCCTTCCTGCCCTGGGAGCTGAGTGCATAGTAGCTGGGTGTGAGTTGCCTCTGGGAGGTGTACACCTGCCTCTCCTCTGTGATCCACTGGGGACTCTGGCCTAATGCTTTATGTGTCTCTTAATCCGCCTGTCTCAAATACCCTTCACCTGGACATTTTTATTCACTCTTGGGGTGCAGCGGGATGAATGGTATAACCATTCTTGATGTCCCACAGCTGTTGTGTGCTTCATTTTTATGCCCTGGAGGAGTATCTGGATAGACAAGCCTTCAAGGAAGTCAGGGTGAATGAGAAGGCCAGGTGGGGAGAAGAACTGGGTCACAGCTTACCTAGTCCGTTACAGTGAGCAGCCGCTACCACCCCTCTGGTTGTCTCCCCTCTTCCTCATCCACCTTCCCACTCTTTCCTCTCCATCCTCTTCTCACTCCCTTCTTTCATCTTATGCCTCCCCCCTCTCTTCCTTCCCCTCCCATCTCCCTTTCTCCCTTTTCTTTTCCCCTCTCTCTCTCTTTCCTCTCCACCCACCTCTCTCCTACCCCCCACTCCCATCCTTCTTTCTCCCTTCCCTTCCTTTCCCCCCTCTTTCTCATTGAGATTATTTTCTTTTCCAAACAGGGAAATTCCTTTATATAGAAAGAAGATTAAGCCTTTCATGAAATGAGCAAACTTTCCTTTGGGTAGGACTGGTAGAATACGAATTCATGCCTTTTAGGTCTCGGTGGGTCCACACCTCAGATCTAGTGAGGTGTTGGAGTCTATGGAGAAGCTATCCTGACCACAGTGAAAATGCTAACAAGAATTTTACAGACCTGCCCCACCAGCACAGACCAACTTAAGGAGCTAGGCCCAGAATGTGGAAGTACAGCAGCCTGATTCCTGGTCCTGATGAGAAGGCATATCCACAACTCCATGTGTCTTTTCTGCTCCTCTGACCTCTAAGCCCTGTGTTCAGGCACAGCGCCTTCATTTTGCTGAATTCTCTTATGATTACTTAAATTTTCTCATTAATGAGTATTTGCAGAAATGGTAACTTTCAGATAAACTGATTAGACATTGAGGAAAACAAACCTAGAACCAAAAACCAGGTCAGTGAGTCACCATAATATAACGTGGCTCAGATGTCCTTTGTACTCGTGCCTGACCACAGCCCAGACAGTGCAGGGAGAACGACCCTGAGCCACATCAGGCCCAGGCTGTCACACTCTACCCTGCTGCCAGAGTCACAGTCTCAGGGCTCTGAACCCTCCTGCATAGGACAGCTGGTGTGTGCAGGGAACAAGCCAGGCAGATGCAATATTTGGGGAAAAATAACTGAAACTTAATTTAAGAAACAAAACAGTTAAAAGTATTCAGCAAAAAAAACCCAAACACTTTGAAATGAGAAAAACAAAAACCCTAACTGCCCCTGCTTCTGTTCCCTTTCTTCTCTGTCCTTTCTGGACCCTTCCCAACGTGGTTAGCACTGCTGGAGCAGCCAGTTCCAGGGTGGCATTGATCTGGAGCAATGGATATTGGCTGTGGCTGTGGGATTCATAGTATTTCCTCAGCTCCTTGTTGTCATTTGAACATGCTTGGTTCCTGGAACTAGGAAACTTCGGCCTTTAGATTTATTATTATTATTGTTATTGTTGTTGTTGTTGTTGTTGCTGTTGTTGTTGTTATTTGAAGGTCTTTGGGACTGGAAGGCGTTTTGAATTTTTGAGCACTTAGGTGCCTTGTTCATATTTACATATGTATTTTTGTGTGATACATGGCATTAAGTAGCTGATGCCTACTTTCAAACAGGGCACTGCGGGTAGCTTGCTTTCCTAGGGTATCCCTCTCATTCTGAATGTACCTGAAGAGCACTCTGTTCTTCTCTCCATCCACATACTGAATAGCTACTATAACTTGAACTGTCTTCTTGTGTCTCAGCATTGAAGCTGACCACATTGACTCCAGTCTTGGCTGTCTGGAGTCATGAGCTCTCAGTGCTTTTTAAATCGGCATCTGATTAGGTCTTCCTCCCAAGCAGTTCCTGAAAACACAGGAACTAGGGGAAGAATTGACGTTCATTGGCTATTCACGAGGTACCTGGCCCATGAAATCTGTTGTACGTACCATAGCTTATTTTAAAACAGATTTACTAATAAGTCCACTGACTCCCATTGAACAGATAAAGGCACTGAGTAATGAATTCAGCAATGTCAGCACACCGCTGACTCACAAGCTGAGGGGAAATCTTCACGCTTCTCTGCAGCAAGTATGTCCTTTTCACATCCGGAGCTAGCAGTAAGGTAAATCCAATATTGCTTGCTCCACACACACTCCCATAAATGAATCTTTTCTCCTAGGCTCCTACCATTCCTTGTATTTTTGGTTCCCTTTGAGAGAAATTTGTGTCTCTTTTCTCTTCTGCACTGTGTCTTGCAAAGCAGTGGACTTACTTACTTGGGCAACAATTTAATGAAGTAAGAATTTCAAGCATGGATGGGCGGATGGGCAGTGGAGCCTCACACCTTTAATCCCAGCACTGGGGAGGCAGAGGCAGGCAGATCTCTGTGAGTTCAAGGCCAGCCTGATCTACAGAGAGAGCTCTAGGACAGCGAGGGCTACACTGAGAAACTCAGTCACAAAAAAACCAAGAGGGGAGGGGTGGAGAATTTCAAGCATGTTTGATTTGATTTCAAGCGATACAAATAGAGAACTGTGAGTGCTTTTTAGTCAAGTTTTAAAGGGAAAATAGTACTGTAGCTGGTAATGTTTTCTCAAATGCGTGCTGGGAGACGTAGCTGTTGAAAACGCAGAAAGATGGTTGTATCCATCATACTTTGGATGGGTAGCCTCTGTAGCCCAAAACGTGTGTGTGATGTGTGTGCTTTTGTAGCTGTGTCTGTATGTGCATGCAGATGTGTGCTCATGAACACAGAGGCCGAAGGTCAGCATCGGGTGTCTTCTTCTGTCATGCTCTACTTTGGTTTTTGAGATGATCTCTCACTGAACCTGGGCCTCCCCAGCATGGTTAAGCTGACTGGCTGGCTTAAGAATGCCAGGGATCAGCTTGTCTCACTCTAGTGCCGGGATTGCAGGTGTGCACAGCTGTACGCAGCTGTTTCACATGGGTGTCAGGATGCTTATTCATGTGCCTGTGCTTATGCATCAAGCACTTTAGTGAGCCATCTCCCTGGCCCTCAAATTGTTTACTTTATAATGTTTAGCAATAATATGAGTCTCCCATGTGCCTGCTACTGTTTCTAATTAATTCATAATATGTAAGCTATATTGTTAATTTTTGCAAACCTTTTAGGGGTACACACTATTATTATCTCTGAGAAAACATGTCTAACTTGCCCAAGGTTAGACAGCCACCCAAGATTAATCACCCTTGCCTGTGGTCAAAGACGGGACCCCAGGAAGATTGACTTTGAATCCCAAACCACTGCATTCACCTACCTTTCTGCGGCAGGACCTCCATGTCATGATTTCATTTGGGGTTTTAAACATTTTTCTCCTTAATGACAACCAGCTCACTATATAGTTAGAAGAATAAATATTTGTCCTATTTGATGACAGATGTGATGGGTTTAAAAAAAAAAGCCCCAGGCAAAGTCATGCACGTTTTCTAACATATTCCTCCATCTGTATTTACTCTGTGAAAAGGTCGCTTGAGCACAAGTGCTCAGATTTCATGTTCCTCAGCAGCTTCTCTGTGGCTAAAGCTTGCTCTACAAATCGTCTTCTGCAATATTTTGTGATGATGTATATGCTATCCAGTGCGAACACTCTAGAAGAGAGCCACTGAGTCATGGGAACCTCCCAACTAGGACCTCTGGGAGGTTTCTCCATGAATGCCAGGAACTGGGAAGTGAGTTTTGTCTTTCTCTCAGATGATGATCCTGCTGTCGGTCCATCCAGTCACATTTACTGGAAGGAACACTGTTCTGGGAGCCTAAGGTGTCTTTCATCATTTAACTAACTGGCTACAGGTTGCAGGGGAAGAGGCAGGGAAGGGAGAGACAAAAAAGACTGAAATGGCAAATTACTGCAGGTTATTGAGAAAAATAGAATTAGAAGCATTTGTGGTTCGGATGAAAATAGCACATTTCCTTTCTGCTTGGACCATGGGGCTCAGAGTGCTCTGGGGAATAGAAAATAAATAAAAATTGATTCCTCACCAGTTGAAGGAAATGCCCTGACTCTGGGAACTGAAATGACAGCCCCAGAACCGAAGATCGTGTAAAGCCACTTTTGAAGGTTAAAAAAAGGAACGAAACAAAAGAAAACAACACCAGGAGGCTTTATTATTTATATATTCATGTATATAAATATATATATATATATTTATATATATATAGTGGCATTCTATATTAGGGAACATAGTCTACCTACAATGATCTGAGAGGCCATTTTCTGATACTGACCACCAGGTAGCAGAAGCTGAGCAGTCGTGAAGTCCTTCCTTGCTGACCATGGTCCTTCCATGTCTTCTGCAGGTGAGAAGCCTTACAAGTGCTCATGGGAAGGATGCGAGTGGCGTTTTGCACGGAGCGATGAGCTCACAAGGCACTACAGGAAACACACAGGTGCAAAGCCCTTTAAGTGCAACCACTGCGACAGGTAAGGCCACTTAGAAGCTACTGGACTGAGGAGGAAGATCGTGCAGTAGATCGGAGGCCAGTCCACACGTATGATGTGGGACTAGTCACAGGCCTGGCTCAGGCCCAGCTCTGGTGCAGTAGATCGGAGGCCGGTCCACGCGTATGATGTAAGACTAGTCACAGGCCTGGCTCAGGCCCAGCTCTGGTGCAGTAGATTGGAGGCCAGTCCACACGTACGATGTAAGACTAGTCACAGGCCTGTTTCACACCCAGCTCCACAGCCCTAGCAATGCCTTCTACTTCTCTACTGCTTAAAAAGTGAGAAGCAGCATGCTCGTACATGGTCTAAATTCAGGTTCTCGATTTGGTTGTACAATATTTACTCTGAATTGGCCTTGAACTAGTGCTGGTCACTGGGTACAAACAAGACATCAACACTGGCTCGCACAGAGGTGTTGGGAGAGAGAATTACAGTATACTGGAATAGAATGTCTCATTGTGGTTGCCCTTTGATCTTTTTATTATCATCCATACCACCTTTCCTCATCTTTCATAGTGAAGGGAAGAAAAGGTTGATTCATGGGAGAAAGACTGATTTCTAAGACTTTTCTCTGAAGCAGTATTTGAAATGAGTTTACTAAAGGAAAGGCCTGGTCTTTGGACATCTGGACTATTCCTTCCTC
Source organism: Ellobius talpinus (assembly GCA_001685095.1). Lineage (NCBI taxonomy): Eukaryota > Metazoa > Chordata > Mammalia > Rodentia > Cricetidae > Ellobius > Ellobius talpinus. The sequence goes on along the minus strand of LOJH01000968.1, from coordinate 36,900 downwards.
GATGAAGATATGCTTAAGGGTCCAAAGATGGCAATACTTCCCAAACTCACCCTTAATTCAATTTCAACCCTTCAGCATTTGATAGTGGAAGGATCAAGTAGCAACAGATAGTAGCCGAGTAATAGCATCTGACAGCCCTGGCATTATCAGCCGATAAACCCCAAAATGGAGACTCTGCAGGCCAAGGTGAAGGCAGGATTAGGTTTAGACATAATCAAATAATGGGTTTGCATCTGAGCATGTTATCCTTCTAATCCTATTTCTGTGTTTAAAAGGAAGCTTAAGAAAATTAACCATCTTTTTAATGCAATACTAAAGGTCTCAGTTATGATGAGAAAAATGCTTCTAATACAATAAAAGCCCCTGAAAGCCTCAGGGCTCTTTGGCTTTGGACAGCAGCTTGCGGGATGGCAGGAGGGGGAGCAGGATGCCCACTGAGGCCTGGCTGTCCTTGGGAGGAAATGAGATCCCTCTCACTTCCTGTGCTCTATGTCTGCCTCTCCCACTGGCCAGACCTTCCTCTGAGGGTGTGCGAGCTTGGAGAGCAGAATAGAGATGGCCAAGTCCCTGCTCTGCCAAGTTGGCCCTAAGCTTACAAAGGACAGTTCTCATTTTCCTCCCCCATTCTTCCGGAAGAGGCTATTTTCCTCTTATCTCCGTACTCTAAGAACTAAATAAAGATCCCGTGCCTCCTGGAGTTTAGAGATAACCTCCCCCAGGCCTGAGGAAGGGTGCCTCTTACAGCTATTGTCTTCCACTGCCTGGCGAGCTGTGTCTGCAACCCAGGAAGTGGCCCTTGTTCCATGGCCATTCCATTCCCTAGAAGGCCTCAGGAGTGCAGCATCTTTTTTCTTCAGCGAGTCCCAGTCAGTGTCTCTGTGTTTGGCACCATCCTCCAACCTCTATTCACATATCCGGGTTGAATCCTCCCCAGCCCTGGCTGATAAAGAAGCCTATAGGTGGGCGTTGGCTCTGCCCACAGGCCTGTGAAGAGCTTTCCACTGTTACCTCCTGGGATGAAGAAGAATCTTTGTGAGTTGTCAGCGTAGTGGCAGGAGGTACCCTGCCCATCTCTTGAGGGAGTTGAGGCTGTGACTTGGAGATGATGGCATTATGGCTTGCCCTTGTGCTTAGAAGCGGACAGTGAGCACTTAGGAGGAAATTGTCAGGTCAACTTACTGAGGAATTCCTGACTTGATACATTAGCGGTCAGTCATCCACTTGTGTGACTGATGTGGAAAAATATTTCCAGCCTGCTGGGTGTGAGGGAGAGAGCGGTGATGGGAAATCTGGTGAGTCATTTGCTCTCTTTTCCCCATCAAAATACACTGTGGCCTTTGGAGGTGGAATTTGTTGTGTCGATGGCACAGATTCGGTGGTCCTGGGGGAGTTTGAGTAGACCAGAGCCCTATGCCCTAGGTCGGGAGCCCATTTTCAACCTCAGGAATAAGGGTGGGAACTCGCTAGTGTGTCTCGTGACAGGCAGTACCTCTCATTTCACCACTTAGGGTGCTAAGAATAGACAGGTCTCAGAGTTGTCGTGAGGCCCCAGAGCAGATGAAAGGAAAGCCCGCAGTGATGGGAGCTTCCATTCCTTAGGAGACTTTGACCTTTGGACATTGAGGATATCTACAGCTGCTAGCAGGATCCTGTGTCCTGTTGGCTTCACAGTGTGTGTGAATGCATTGTTCTTTGCCTCAGACATTACGCAGTTCAACCCCCTTTCTGTAGAGACTCAGTGAGGTTTAACCTCCCTTTTCTTAAACATATACCATGTATAATGTACGCTTTTATTTTGTGTGTGTGAGTTTTAAAAATACATGAAGTAATTAAATTTATTTGCTTCCTTTGCTCCTACTTAAAATGGTTAAATGTAGTTTTATCTAGAATTGTACCTGACCGCCATAGACTCCTATTCCCAGACGTTGTCATGGATTGGAGCCGAATAGCTTCGCATGTTGTGGCGATTGCTTTTGTACTGTCCCCACTCCTCCCTGTTGCCCCTCCACAAGGAAAGCACAGCATTCGCTGTCTGGTATTATCCTACTTTCTGTGATATTTCCTCTTAAAAGGAGCACTATTTCTTTATACGTGGAAAGAGACAGTCCTGGAGTGTTGTGCATTTGTTAGACTAGGCTTGATGCGCTTACATGCTTTGCCTGCCTGGCCCCCAAGGACACTGAGTTTTGTGACTCCAAGCTTCAGGTTCAAATTGGAGGGAAAACCAGTGAGGACTGTATCACATCCTCAGCGTCAGACAGAGCCTGCTGTAGCCCGACAAGTCATCCGTGCCAGAGGGACAGGTCCTGTCTCAGCCTAGAGAGCATGAGCTAATGATGGGGAAAAACAGAGCTCCAGTTCTACAGGGAGCAGGCTGTTAGAATCCCGGTGGGCCTGGTACCAAGGTGGTCAGAAAAGGTCTAGATAGTTGAGAGCAAGTGTTTTAGTTTTATAACAGTACACCTTTAGATGATAAAAAGAATTAGTTAGGTGAGCCGCCAAGTCCTCTAGAGGGTTGCAGTTGGCTTAACATACATTCAGAGTGCTCTGACCATAAGCGAGAACGACTATAAGCTTTGACTAGTCCTCCATAATGTACCGATTCCAATCACTAAAGACTTTGTTATGTACAGTCACTAGGCTATTGTGTCATGAATACCTCCTGGGGTGTGGGAACCTTAAAATGACTGACATTTAAGATGCCCTTCTAGATGCTCAGTTTATCTACTCCTCTGTTCTCTTTCTATACAGAGCTCAGGAAGTATAAATTGATAAATACAAATTCATCTAGACTAAGTACCTAACCTGGTATATTGAATTTGAGTGGAAACCTTAATGCTAGGGAATCTGGTCTAAGTCTATATATCAGACATTTCCTGGAATTTAAGCAAATGAAGAAGCTTGTCTGGGTCACTTGGAATGCATCTGTATTTCATACCAGGCTAAAGGACTTGGCTTTTTTCCTGAAAGATTGGAGGATAAGGGTAGATAGTTGAACATATATGGCTAGATGCCCTGCCATAGTAGAAGCAAATGGAAAGCTGAACATGTGTGACTGAATAACAGTCCATATCAGGGATATATTCCCAGGACCTGAGAAGGAAAGCAAAGAGGCCCCTCCTCATTTGACCAGTTCAAATCCCCACATGCCCTGGAGACAGACTGGATTCCAAGAGCCTGCTCTGTTGTTTTCTCTCAGGTCCTAATTCCACCCTAACCACTGATCCTCTGGGTTGATGTTCTGGTTGGTGTGGCAACCTGCGACCACAGATATCTCATGTTTATTTACATTGCAAAATCCTTCCCTTGCCCGTCTGTAGCTTCCAGGTTTAACATAAGTCCCTCTTGCTGGGCTGTGGTCAAGGTGTTGACAGCCTGCATTCTATCTCAGAGATTTTTTTGGGGGGGGTCTATTCTTGCCCCTTTCCAGGATCTAGAAGCTGCCCATACTCATTGTTGGAGACTCCAGTCCTCTATCTTCAAAGCTGCTCTGCCTCTTTCAACCCCCTTCTTCCATTTTTAAGACTGCGCTTTGATGATGGAAGGGAGGGTTAGAGTCTCCAGAAATGGTGTGGGCAGCCTGTAGATACTAGAAAAAAGCAAGGGGAAGCAGTGAGAGAAGGAAGGAGAGACGGCAGGCCCATGACAGTATGGAATTGTGCAGGTTAAAAACTGAATTCCTAAAGATTAGTTAGCTGTATTACTCTTTTATGGTAAGTCAAATCTGCTTCAGAGTTTGTTCAGAGGGACTGTCTAGGTAGCTCCCTCCCTCCAAATTAGAGCCTAAAATAAGCTGCTGGGGCTAGGGCTGTTGTTCAGGTGTCATTGGGTTATATTGTTTCCTGCTGTAATTTTCCCATTCTGTAAGTTTTTCATTGTCTTTCTGTCTTATGTCACATCATATCCTTAGGTCCTGTTTTGGGTATGTACCTATTTAAGGACTGGGCACAGACAGAGGATGTAGAGACTGTTGGGTCAGGGGACAGGGTGAATTTGGGTTTATTTGTTTTAAGAATGAACAAACACAAGGAAGTCTGCAAACCTGAATGGGCAGCTTGCTAATGTCCCAGCAAGGGTTTTGAGTGATGGGGCTATCTCAGGCTACAGGGATGCCTAGAAATGTTTTCATAGGCAAGGCAGGGGCTGGCATACGGAAAGAGGGAGAGGGGGGAGAGCACATAGCCAGGGTTAAACTGAAGTTATTGTAAAAGGTTATCTTAGCTTTTTATGTTAGCTCAGATAATTGTCAGAAGTGCAATTCGGTTTGCCTTTAAGGCTTGTTCAATCCAAGTTCTCAGATTTCATCCAGATTTCTTTTCCTTTCACCCTTTTCTCTGCCTGCTTCCTTCTCCAGTAGGCTTTTTCACAGCTGCAGTATAGGCACTGGCAGCTCCAAGCTCATCTCACAGAAATTTAGCGTTCTCAGTCGAAGGTGAATGTCTCTCTTCCAGTAATTTCAGCAACTAAGACCTGCCTTCCTTTGGCTCCTGTGGGTCATGTGACTGTTGCTTAGCAATCACTGCCGCCATAGCTTTCACCTTCGAAGCGTAAAAGGGTTTCTACCCAAGAGACTATTGTGTGTCCACTATCAGTAAAGAGGAAGGAAGATGACTATAAGCATCTGCCAAGGAAGGCGCTTGGTAATAGAACTTAAATGCCAAGTGTTGGTCCAAAAGCCTCAGTACAGACTCCATTCCACTCCTCCCACCTATGTAGCCTCAGCCCAGCTCTTTAACACACATAGAAACAGACAGACAGATGCATATACCCAGACTGACTGACTCATGGAGACATCACTAGGGTAGTGTTGAGGGTATGCTGGCACAATGCCTACACACTCCTCGGTCTGTGAACACTGTTCTCCATTCTCTGCTCTGTTGTGCATGTATTATACCTGTGTGAGCCTGTGGGAATTACAGGTACTACATTCCTGGGCTATCTTTGTAAAGCTTGAGTCTGCAATCTGGGTGTCGAAACATCAGTGCTCCTCCAGCTGATGATGATACAGGCCAATTATTCGTTACTGTATTTACAGTGTATGAGCGTGAAAGCATCTTAGATAATTATAGTTATGATCATAACACTTAATGTGCACTGACATCTTACTCCATGTGACATGATATTCTAATACTGGTTTGGTTTAATCTTTTGAGCAAGTCTGAGAGCTGCAGTGAGCATCCCTGTCAGCCACACAGCTACTGGAAGAGCTTGGGTTTGAACTGAAGCAGTTTAACCCTAGTGACTCCTCCAGTACACTTCTTCATCTTTCCATAATTCATGGATGTGGTCTCTCTTTAAGACTGATCATTTGTTAAAGTGATAGAAGCAGCTGAGCCTCTCTAACATGCCTATTGTTTATTGTTCTAGGTGTTTCTCCAGGTCTGACCATCTTGCTCTCCATATGAAGAGACATATCTAAACAAAACAAAACAAAAACAAGAGTCAACAACAACAACAAAAACAACAAAACACCATAAAGGCCAGAGTTGCCATGGCATCAGCCAATGCCCAAAGGAAATGCCCTGAGGCAGAGGGCTGGACTTCAGGCGGGGAGCACTGCCTCGCAGAAGAAAGTTCTCGCTTACAAACCTCTGTGTACATACATGTACACGCACACATACACAACCCTCACACACAGACCCACACACATACCCACTGTCATGCACTCAACTATATTTAAAGTATATATGTGTATTTCTTATGCCTTGCCCTAGCCAGATGGTAGAAGACAAGGAAGAAGGAAGCCAGGTGAACTCAGCAAGGCGCTGGCTGCTGACTCCACCACTATTGGAATTACTTCCCGCTGTTGCCAATGGAAAGAAAAGCAAACAAACAAGCATGGATGTCTCCACGGTGGCCAGCAGCGCAAGGGGCTTATGTAACTTTGCTTCTCAGTGCAACGTTATAAGAGAATTCAACATCTCCCGGTTGCTTACGTGTAGCACTAACGTTTCCTTTTAAATAGTTGGGGGAATTGACCTAGCAAACCAAATTGCAGTTTGGTAGCCAAACTTAACTCCTGGTTTATTTGTCCTTTGTGTGTGAAAAGTCATGCTATTCCTTGCGTCAGGCTTCCTCCCAGAACTGTCGGTTGGTTTGGGTTCTTCTTAGGACCCTTGAGCTCTTTTGAGTCGGTACCAATGGCTTAGCGGCGGCAGCCTGTGGATTCCCATCTTACACCTCTCTGGCCTGCATCTCTCTAGACTTCACTCTCAAGGGAGGAGTTTTCTTTTCTTATCTTTTTGACTCTCGCACATCATATGCACTAGGGATTCTGGAAACTTCTAGCATGACTGCAAAGTGGCCAAGAGAATAAAGTCCTTGATGACAAGTCACAGTATACCCCTTGAGCCTCACCTTCTTGCCAGTGCTAGATTTTTTCTTTTTAATCTCTCTGATTTTTTGCTAATGGAAACTTGAAAAGAGCTTATTTGGAAGCTTAAATGTTTTATCTTTTCTCCATGGACTAAACCTCTCCGGGACTCTCGCAGCACCTGGATGTCCAGCTCTCGAAGCAGCCAATCAGACGGGACATCCCAGTTCTCTCATCCCTCCTTGAGGCGTGATGACCTCCGCTCACAGGGAGCAGCTACTGTGCTGTCATGGCTACTCTAGAACCAGTCACAGCATAGATGTCGCTAGTCTCAAAGGGCAGCTGCATATTTAATCTAACTCTGGGTTATGACCTGACAAAAAGCCAAAAATATCACTCTTTTCCAGGAGTGGGGAATCTGAGGATGTCTCCCAAGTCCAGAGGTATCACAAAGCATCATCCCATCCCTTCCCTCTTACCCACTGAGCTCGTGGTACCCACTTCTTAAATACATTCTCCAACATGCCATTGTGGGAATGAAGGTCGTCCGTTTAGGAAAGGATGGAGGTGTGTCTCTCTTGTGATGTGTCTAGGGGTATAGGGGGCTTTCTTTGGGGGAGGGGGAGCTGGTTCTTTTGGTTAGGCCCACCATGACTTGTGACCTAAAGCACCCAGGATCAACAGAGGCCTCATATTTACTCCAAAAGCTGACTCCAAGGGGTTATATTGCTCACTTGCATCTCACACACATACACCCAATGTTGGTCTCTATCTTCCTGAATTCTTAGCTAGCTGGCACTGGCCTAAACTCCAAAGACTGCCTTTAGGACCATAAAATGTCCTATGCAAGCAAGTGGGGTGGTTATTAGGGCAGATTGTATATTTTGTATATTCTGGGACCATCCCTTCAAGACATGTCTAACAAACAAAAATGGCATTTGGTCCACACATGGTTGCTGCTCCTTCATACCAGCCGGCTCCCTCCTGCCCTCCTCTGACTGCTTCACTCATTGACTGTTAAAATGCTACCCCATACATATTTGGGATGCAAAACTGAAGTCTTTTAAAGGAAATAATAATAATATAAGCAACACAAACACACATGACAGCAACCTTCAAGATCCTTGGCACTTGGGTTCTCAGCTTTCTACAACTTTTGTTTCACTGAGATGTTGAATCTACTCGTCTGAGGGTGAAAGGACCTCCTTGTCACAAATGCTATAGCTTCCAATGGGACACTTGGAGCATTTCGAGGTCTGGCCTTTAGAATTTTCTTTTTTCTTTTACTTTTTTTTTCAATTTAGACCAAAAATAAATAATAAAAAAAGAAAAGAAAGCACCCTAAAACACACACGTGCGCACTCAAACACACACACACACATTCCATTTGCCAGAAGCAATTATGTAGATGTTAGTTGGAGGGTATTAAAGAAAAAAGAAATCTGTTTTATTCCAAAGATTTAAAAGCGTACATGACTTACTTCCTGGAGCTCTGCTTACTGACAATCTCATTCTCTACTACATTGGAGTGCATTTTGCAGCCAGTCCATCAGGGCACACCATGGGATTATATTTGAATGTGTGGTGCATCCTCTTTGGGTGAAGGATGTGTGAGGGACCTTCAGCCTCAGCTGTATTGAACTGTAGCGCCTCCAGTCAGTGCACTAGATGAAACTTTACCGAGATTTTGTTGATTTGTTTCTTTTTTTCTTCTACAGCAGCCTCTAGCATGAATGCACGCACACACGCCAGGGATGGCATTAAGCCATGGCTGTCACGATTCACAGATGTTCTCTCCAAGGCTGGGGCTGCTCTTGCTCTCAAAATGTTATTACTAAGGTTTATAGTGCTTAATTTAAATTTTGTACTGACCATTGCAAGGCTCCATTTAAAAAGAAAAGAAAAGGAAAAAAAAGAAAAAAGTGAAAAAAGTACACAAAAGAGTAATCATTGCTATTTGTCTCTCTCGTCATCTGTGGTTTCATTTTAATGTGGCAGAACCAAGGCTCCTTGGTCCTCTTTGGTGTCTAAAATGTTTGGTAATTTCTCTTTTGTATCAGTGAGGTCCTCTGTCATCTGCCCCTGCCCTCTCTTGGAGCATGATGCACTGAGATGCCATGATGGTGCTTGCTTGCTTCAGAGTCCTGTTGTTGACTGTGGGAATCGGCCTGAGAATTTGGTGGGTGCTAAGCGCGTGGCTTTGAACCTCTTCTTCTTTAGCCCCGTGGACACCTGTGGAGGATAACTAGTCTGCAGTGTGAAGTGGGCAGCCCTTGGACGTTTTGGAAATAGGTTTGTGGAGAAACCATCTGTCCTTTCTCAAATTGCAGAGTTGGTCTCTTGAAACCTCTCTGGGGGGAGCAGGTTTTCCAAGAAATAACCTCAACATATATTTTGCTCCCAAGAGGACTGGTTATCTAGAATGATGTAATGGACATTTCAATCACAAAATCTCTTTCAGAGTTTAAAACATTACCTCCTAACAGTCCAAGGGATCTAAAATTTGAAAGGACAGACCTGGCATAGTGTGTCATAGGCTGTCCTCTTGAGGGCTCTATCCAGGGTCCAGAGTTGGCTGTGTAGAAGATGTGTTTCTAAGCCACCGTCGATTTCTTTGCTTCAAGTGACGCCTCTTTCTCGTCCGCACGACGTCAGGGATGTGGAGACCTGACATTGTAATGCTGCTCCTTGCTTCTGGCCTCCGGTCCCACTGTCGGCTCACTGGCCCAGCTTCATGCTCATGGTGATGAGCATTTGGTCCAGAAAAAAAGAGATGTTTGGATTCCATGATAAAGCTGCATTTTTGTAAAAATATTGGAGACCCCAAAATGACCTTCATGCTGGACATTTACCCCTTCCTTTCCAAATTCCTTCATAAAATCCTCCCAACACTCCTCTCCCTGCCATCACCTCCCCACGCGCACCTCCTCTACCCTCTTCCATCTTCGATTGCCTGATGATAACAGGGTAAAAAGACAGCCAACCTCATGCCTGATGAGCAGAATGGGTTCTTAGGGGTTTTTTGTTTGGTTGGTTTTTGTTTTTTTAAATCTTCTTTGAAATCAGAGAAGAGCTTATTTGGCGACTTGAATATGGGCTAAGCTTCCAAATGATTCCTGTCTATTTGCATTCAAGGGAAAACAACTGGGGTTGGAGTTGGGGGCTAACCCATGCATTCAGAACTTTCCTGCCTGCAGCCTCCACTCCTGCTTCATCCCCTGGGAAAGCCCAAAGAAACACATTGCCAGTGCTAACCTCAGTAATGGTTCTTAATAGTTCTGGGTGACAACTTCTTGGTCACTTTATAATGTCAAAGTAAAAACAACTTTTACTCCTCTTTTGCGTGCGTTCCTCCAAAAGGACAAAGGTGGGGAGCATACGACCCATTTGAGTACACAAATCAGTCTGCTTTCTCCCCTTTAAAAACAAAGAAATGAAAGGCCTCATCTCAACATATGGCTGAAATATTGCACCCAAAATATTGACCGAGTGGAAATTTAGGAAGTAGTACCTGGCTGAAATAAATTCACAAAAGCTTTCCCTCAAATTTTCTAGAAGTGGCAGAAGTTGGGGCAGGCGGATACCTAGTTCTGAGTGCCAGGTTGCATTTCAGGAACATGGGTGACGCTTACTTAATTTGGAACTGGAGGGCCCAGCCTGAGTATAGTTTGCTGCCTTTCTGGTGGCCTCTTTTTCTCTTTGAGGATCTTTGGAAGCTTTTGAGATGGACAACAGAAATATGTCAAAGAAAGCAAAATCTGTTTCTATGAAATGTGGTGTCTCATCACTAATGCCTGGGGCTTCAGGGTTTCTTGTTTTTAACACTTAAGTCTCCTCTCCTGGTTCCGCTAACAGATCCCAGAAAGGGGATAACTAAGCTGCAGTTTATGTGCATCCTTTCAATATAGTACTGTATTCTTCAGGTGTTCTGTATCTGCGTGTAAGTCCTCGGGAAACAGGTATCCAAAACAAGAGTGAAATCCAGGCTGTTACTTCATAAATATCCCTAACAAGATATACTCTTTCAAAACAGGGCTCCCTCTCTGTGGTCATGAGGGAAGGTTGGTGTGTTCTTGGTTGGGGACCGTTTATACGAATTTTTCAACTGTGAGCTCTGACCCCAGCTTCTGTCTACTGCCATAAAAAAGGACCCCACATCAGAATAATGAGGGTGGTGTGTGTGCACACGCCTTCATGGGTGTGCATATGTACCTTCACAGAAGGAAAACAGGCTCCTGAGGTATAAGAGGGGTAGCCACCAGTGCCTAATCTCTTTTGGGGGGATGAATGCTTATAACGCCAGTAAATAAAAAACACACCACTGGGAGTTAGTTCCTTGTACAGGGGAGGAGCAGTGGGTGGGGAAAGGGGACATTTTAATTCTAGCCCTTGGGACCAGAGGCAGAACAATTTCTGTAAATCGGGTCCTGAAGACTTGGAGGCTCATTGATGGTTCTTAATTTTGCTTCCCAGCATGCATTTCCTAACCCAAGCTCAGACAGTTCGATTTCTTTCATTTTCACTTCTGCTCCATTCCAGGGAGGAAAAATACACCTGTTAGGGCCAAGCTCTCCTTGCTAGCACAGAGGCAAAAACAAATGTTTAATGTCTTTGGAGCCTCCCTCCCTTCCCTCACCACCACACCGCCCCCAGCACGTCCTCCCTGCTCATAATACATGACTCCCCAGCCACCATGACTTTTATTTCCACTCTCTATTATCTTCTTCACAGTTGCTTGAAGAAATTTAATTTTGCACTATACATTTTCATTTTGCCGGACGTGTCTAACAAGCCTGTTTGGAAAGACTTGCTCCCA
>LOJH01000967.1:43135-53586 GCA_001685095.1 Ellobius talpinus | reverse complement strand
TCTCTCTCTCTCTCTCTCTCTCTCTCTCTCTCTCTCTCTGTGTCTGTGTGTGTATCTGTGTGTGTGTGTCTGTGTGTCTCTGTGTGTGATTTTTGTCCAGTGCCTATGGTGTCCAGGAAAGAGTGTCAGATTTTCTGGAACTGGAGTTACAGGCAGTTGTGAGCCACCCAGTGTGGGTGCTGGAAGTTGAACTATGCTCCTTTGCAAGAGCAACAAGCACCCTTAGTCCTCAGCTGCCTCTGCAGCCTCTAAGTTTCTTTATTCTGTAAGTCAGTTTATAAGGCTTTAATTTTTATGTCTTTTATTTTTACTCTGTGGTGTCCAGAGTTTCATGCTAGGAGTCTTACTATTCTCCAGCCCCCCTTATATCATTTTATAGCCCAAAATAGTGCTAGAAATAAAATAATTAAAGTGTTAGAAATATAATAATTAAATATAATGATTAAATCATATTTTTTCCATTTTACTTTGTATTACTTTGTATGTATGGGTATGTGTGTATGTGTATGCTCATATGCATGTGCAAACATGGGTACACATGTGTGTGCAAACATTTGTGTGCCAGATGTCAATGGCAGATTCTTCCTCTCTTTTACTCTACCTATTTTGGAGCCAGGGCCCCTCACTGAGCCTGGAGCCTGACTTCTGCTGGACTGGTTAGCCGAGGATCCTCTCGTCTTAGTCTCCCTAGCACTGGGATCACAGGCACGAACATCTGTTTGGCTTTTAAGGGAGCTCTGGTGATCCAGTTAAGGATCTGTGCTCACACAGAAAGTGCCTCAGCCAGGGAGCATCTCCATAGCTCCTGCCTCACTGCCTTACTAACGTTCATTGACTGCTTCCTTTCTCTCTGTCATTGGAACATAAACTGGTACCAGGCCTCAGAATGCAGAGGAAGACTGGCAATGGTGTTGAGTTCTTGATCTGCAAGACATAAGAGACCTTCTCAGCTCTCTGAGGGCATGGAAGTTTAGTGTGAGGACGTGTCCAGAGGGAAGCTATACTCTCAACCACCCGAGATTTCCAAAATAGCTGAGAAGGAAAGGGCTCATCCATCTGGTAGCTGAGCCCCACGGTCCAGACCCCTCCACAGAAGACACCTGCACACCCACACTCTGTGTTGTCTCCCACATTGAAGGGCTTCCTCCTGTCAACCTCCTGCACTGCCCCTCCTCATGTCTCAATCTGAAATTGGACAAATCTGTCACATTCATGATTCCAGCCAGTCTACAAACATTCATGCCATACAGATGGCCCAGCTAGAGTCACTGTATGTCCTTAAGCTCAGTCATCCTGCATTCTAGAAGAGCATGCCATGGGACATGGGCTTTCGTGAAACCAAACAGTCACACACTGACCTAGGACTACAGACTGTTAAAAATTCAGATTATCAATAAAGTCATCAAAGACCTACCCACGTATCTTAAAATGGGTAAGAAGGCACAAAAAGATATAAATCAGATTGGAGCTCTGAAGAAAAACAAAGCCCAGTGTGAAAGGGCTGAGAAGTCATGCCCTGGTGGATGTGGCGACGGCCTTCTCCACAGCAGGTAGGCAAGAAACGCTGTGGTGGACTCGGCTTGGGTGCAAACCTAAAACAGAAAAAGTGTACCAATTGAATATTGGAGGCAGATGCTCTAGGACAAGGGACCTTCTGACACAAATGCCTTGGCTTTAAATGAACATGGCTTGTGGCTAAAGCATCTCCCAGATGAATGTGGCTGTAGTAATGAAAGAAGAGAGAGTGAGCACAGAATGGTGCAGAACACAGAGGGTCCCTGTCTCGAGCACACTGTGTCCCACAAGCCCATGTCTCTCCCCTCTATCTCTCCTTTCTTGAACTTCATCGTAGATCAAAGGCAGTGGCCATACCCAAAGTCTTTCTCTGAGGTATATGAGTGGTTCTGGCAATGGTGCAATCTGAAAAGAGAGAGGGGTACCCCCTGAACTGCTAGCTGACTTAGAGAAGTCCAGAAACTCAGGACAGGCTTGGGCTGGGTTCCTGTGTTCCTTGCTGGAGTTAAGATCTGCAGAGCTGGGGGCTTCGTCAGTGTTCCATTGCTGTGAAGAGACACCACGCCCATGGCTCCTCTTATAAAGGAAAACAATTAACTGGCACTGGCTTGCAGTTCAGAGGCTAGCCTATTACCATCAAGGAAGAAAGCAAGGCAGTGCGCAGGCAGACATGGTGCTGGAGAGGTAGCTGAGAGCTCTACAACCTTATCCACAGAGAGCAGGAAAAGAGAGTGACACAGGGCCTGGCTTGAGCATCTGAAACCTCAAGTCCCATCCCCAAGTGGTGTTCTCACCCCAATAAGACCACACCTCTTCCTATGGGCATATGGAGACCGTTTTTTATTCAAATCACCACACTTGGTTAATGCTAGGTGAAAACCCACATAGTTTATAAAAGGTAAACTGTTAGTTCAATATTTTTAATTTCTCTATTTAAGGGTTAGCACTAACTCATGGGTCTCTGAAGAGGAAATGAGAATTATCATTAAAAGTATCTCCCAGGATCATAGGCAGAACTTTATGGACCATGGCTAGGATTGGGGTCTGAGAGGCTGCCTTTGGACTCATCCACAAGTTAGCCGAACCAGAATTAAGCTGGAATCAGAGGTCATAGAGTCACTAAAGATCAAAGCCCTTGACACAGCAGCAAAAATGCATGGCCAGAGACCTTTAGTGGTTGCTTAAAGAGTCAGAATTTCCTCAGCTAGGAGGCACAGCCTGGGAATGGGGTGAGAAGCTAACAAGAGCCGAGGCTCTGAGTGGCTCAGAGATTCTGCAGCTCCCTTGTATCCGTTTATTAGCCCAAGTGACCAGCATCTTCCCATAAGGAAACAGGGCCTTGAGACACCTGCTGTCCTCTGCCAGAGCAGGGAGACAATACAGACTGTGGGAACACAGACCATGGAGGAGGTCAAATAGAAGCTTGATCTCTTACCAGACGAATCCAAACAATTCTTGTCCTCTGAACTGGCAGAGTGCCCTGTAGACACTATATAGGCTCCCTGCCCACTCCTAAGGCCAGTTTCCCTGGATGCTGAAGGAGAAGGACACCTTCCACACCTAACTCCTGTGACATGTTGCTGTTTCAGGGACACAGAGCTTCTGTTGGCCAAAGGAGTCTATCTGGACATGAAGGTCCCATCTTAGATTGTAAGGCCGAGAAGGGCATGGAGGTCCCATCTTGGATTGTAAGGCTGGGCAGGGCATGAAGGTCTCATCTTGGACTGTAAGGCTGGGCAAGGCATGAAGGTCCCACCTTGGACTATAAGGCTGGGCAGGGTGAGGAATGATTAACCAGACACAGCCAAGGTCACAGACTGCCTATGATGCTTCTCAGTTCCAAACTCTTCCCTTCACATTAACAGTGGGAGGAGCAGGAGTGTGTGCCACCTTCCCATTGTTCACTCAGTCTTCGCTAAACAAGGTCAGAAACTTCCTTCTGGATTCTGGTGCCCATGCCAGGTTGCCAGGTCTAAGGACAATCTGACCGTCAGGATTTCCAGTTGTGAGTTCAGTCTCCTGACAGACCAATTCAAACAGATTGTTCTCCCTGGAAGTCTCCCAAACCACCCAGGATGCGCATGGCTGAAGCTGCTCCCAAATGTACCTTCTGCTCCTGTCACTAGGAACTTGGACAAGGCCTCTAAGCCCTAGATAACCCTGGAAAGGCCAAAACCAATAATGGCCACCCTACCCTGTGGATAAATCATAATTGAGGTTCCAGGCTTGCAGTTCTAAAGGTGTTAAGCACTCAAATCACAGCCCTAAGAAGGGGCCTTGCAGGAATATGTTTGTATTAATGAATAGAAGATAAGCAAGATCTGTCTGGGTGGACCTTTTGCTTCTCCAGGGTGTGGGAACAAACCCAAGCCACAGGGAGGGACTTGATTAAGGCCACAGAGGTGGCCAGTGTGCCCCAGAACCTGGAGCTAGGCACCAAGAATCTCAGCTCCTTGCCGTCTCCTTTACCAAGCTTCCTTTCTTTCCTCAGCGGGTAAATAATTTTTGTTGTCAAGGAAAGGGAGGGGGAGTGGATGCATTTTGATAGTTTTTGTTGTTATTCAATACTATGATTTTTAGCACATAAGTACTTCATTCAGGGGGAAAATGGAAAATCCCGTGCCACCTATCACTCACACTCCCCTGGGTGGCACTCATACCCCTTCATCAGTGGCACAAGGTGGTCTATTGAGTCAGAGTTGGAATAAAACCCTTGTCACCCTCTCCCTCAGTCGTCAAGGAGGAGCCTTGATCTGAGAGCAGGCTGCATTAGGCGAAAGTGGTTGTGTGTTTGAAATTAAATCACTCAAAAGATGATTAAAAATAGGATGCGTGAGCTTCCGTTGGGGTCCCAGCTTGAATGGGGCGCCATACAAAATCAAGTTGCATTGTATTGTGTAAAACGGCTTTATGCTAACGTTGGAAATAACAAGGTCCCACTGAGAGTCCTTCAGGCTTCTGAATGGTGCTTGGAGTTTGTCAAAATTTTTCAGGAAGGGAACTGTGCCGCCCAGACTGCATGAAGCATGAACAATAGTTGTTTTTTTTTTTTTTTAAAAAGTGAGACTGGTGCATAAAATGACATCTTTCCCATTACTCTCCAGCCTCTGAGCTGAGGCCCTAATGGGAGCCTGGGGAACCTCAGGCCTGTGTGTCACCTGCTCTGGGTATGTGCTCAAGTTTAACAGCTCACAGGGCAACAGGAAGTTTGGGGACAATGTAGCTGAGCTGCAAGGCAGCTGCCTTCACCTGCTCAGACAGCTAGAGCAGAGAAACACAGCCCAGCACGTGGCTGGACAGTGGAGATGAATTCCTCACAGTCCAGAGGCTGGGAAGCCCAAGAGCAGGTGCTTGGGTGTCTGGTGGGACACTTAGCTGACGCATGGGCAGCTGAGTCTGGTCAGTCTGTTCCTACATGAGACAGAAGGGCGAAGATACTCTCGTTGAATAGCTGGTGCCATCCAAGTGCAGATAGAATTTCTCTTTAGTTTTCTTTTCATGATTGTGTGTGTGTGTGTGTTGATCACATTTCCTCCTCCAATATCCTCTTATCACCTTCCTCTCCCACTGAACCCCTCCTTCCTGATAGATAGGCCTGGGAGGGTAAAGATTTCAACATTTGAATCTTAAGGGGCCACACTTACATCTAATCTCTAACAGCAGGCCACTCCCTCCCCCATCAGCTGTAATAACTTCTTTATCTATAAAAATAGATGCAGAAGTATGAACTTAAAGAGGAATCTCACAGAAAAGTAAACATCGCCTCCTGAACAAAGGAAGGCTGGGCAGCAGAGCTGGAAGTGACTAGGTAGGGTTAGCTCTCCAGCTGGTATTTTGCTGGGGTCTCCAGGACAGACCTGCAGCAACCAGGAGGCCAAGGTGTTTGACAAGGCTTGGCTTCCTGTGGCCTCTCCCCTTAACTTGGAAGTGGCTTTGCTGTCTCTTCATGGTCTTTTTCCACATCCCCCCTACCCAGCCTCCATTTTCTATAGGGATAGTATGCATACCATGGAGATTAGGGCCCCACTTTGATTTAATTATGTGGATTTAACCGAACTTTCAAGGCCCATTTTCAGCTACAATCATGATCCCAGGTACCAGGCAAGGCGTGAGGGTTTTGAGCTGTGAATTTGAGACAGAAACCCCCTAACGATCCTGTGCTATAGTTCCCTCTACCCCAGGAGATGCATAAACACTTTATATTTTCAAAAGCAAAATTAAACCAGAACTTTCCAAACCAATTCTTTAACATAAAATGTAAAAATGAAACTCCATTGTCAGCTAGATGGAGTTTGTGGACAGCCGTCTAATTCTGAATAAAATCTTTGAATGGAATGCAAAGTGAACCCACTGGAGACTTCTGAAAGCTACATAATGACAGGAACACCATAAACAGAAACAAAAGCTCCAATGCCTCTCTACTCCAAGAGTGCTACCTGTGGGGGTGGGCGGCAGCACGAGGGGCTGCTGTCCTCCCTGGCTTTCTCTCTGCTCTGAGGCAAGACTAGGTGAAATGCCTCAAGTCTGTGGGCATGGAAAGAAAGCCCCAAGGCGAGGTTCTGTCCAGTTATTTCAGTCATAACATGGAGAAAATCAGCCCCCTCATGCTGGTGAGCCTGTGGGAATGTTCTGCTTTCCACTCTTCCTCTTTCCGGACGTGTTCCATTGGCAACTTCAGCACCAGACTGGACCCCCGCCTGCCACAGATGTGACTCGGGGCATCAGAAGCTTTCATAGGGGCATGCTATTTGGGTGTGGAGGGAATCCCTGGACACACACACGCACACACACACGGATGGACAGACGGACAGACATATGGACATGGACGCAGACACAGACACGCTCATGCCCACATGGTACCACTTTGTCCTAAAAGTAGCCCCACGTTTGTTCCATGAATGACACACTAGAAGAAGCTGCCCCAGTTCTGAGAATTAATTCAAGTGTAGGAAGATAAAATGCAGAAGGAACCTTGTTTATTGACAAATGAATAGAGAAGATATTTCTGAGGTCTAGCACTAAGGAAATTCCAGACAGAAAGGAAAGAGTGAAGGAACTCCTCTCCCGCTTTCTGGGATGAGTTTGGATGCAGCTGAAATCTTCTCAGCAAAGGAAGATGTGCCATGTGCTTGAAACGTGTGTCTGTGGAAGGTCTGAGATTAACACATTACTCTCTAAAATAAAAATAATTCTCTGAATGAACTCATGAGGAAAAGGGAGAGAAAACAGGATAGAGTCTGTGCTTGAACACAGATGACTAGAAATCTCTGAAGAAAGAAGAGACTCAACGATTCTGGGGGAAAGACGTTACAAATTTAGATTCATGTTTTTGTAATTCAAGAGGAGTAAATGTTAAGAGCAGCTAAGAAAAAAATAACCTTTTTCTTTCTGTTATTAGTTTTCTGAGAATTTTGTACTATATACTTTGACCACCACCAGCCAGCCCATAGCTCCTTTCAGCCCTGTCTTCCCCTAACCAGCCCCGCCTTCCCCTAACTAGCCCCGCCTTCCCCTAACTAGCCCCGCCTTCCCCAACCACCTAACTTTATGTTCTCTTGTTACTCTTCCACCCATCAAGTCCAGCTTGTGCTGTGCATATATTCACAGTTGTGTGACCTTTCACTGGAGCACGGTGAACCTACCAAAAGAAAAACTCTTAAATAAAACTGCATTTCTCTCTCTCCCAGCACCCATCAGTGGCTTATGGCTCCTGGACTAGAGATGAGATTCCCACCCATCTTCCCTCTCCGTGGTGGGATTCTGTCTGGGTTGAGCTTTTTCAGGGCTTGTACTGTGGTCACAGCCACTGTGAGCTCATTTATGCAACTGTCCTGTTGTGTACCAAGGACATTTTTCCTTGCAGTCATTCATCACTCCTGGCTCTCACAGTCTCTCCCCAACCCACCCCCCACCAATGACTACTAAATCCTGGGAGGAAGAGGATGATATAGCTGTTCCACTTAGGGTGGGCCAGGGGGCAGGGAGATCAGTGGAGTTTGTGGGTTCAGGAAACTTGGGAAACCCCCAGCATGGCAAACAGAAAGAAAGCTGGGCACAGAAATATGCTCCTAAAACTGCTAAAGACGGAAGAGAAGTTTTTAATATTTTTTGGAAGATATCTCCTCAAGAAAGAAATTATGTACCAAGGAAGAACATTCCCAACAAATAATGGATTTCATTTTCATTTGAAGCTACAGAAGACTGATGACAGCATTAAACTTTCTTTAATTGAAAGAAAAGGATTTGCTACCTAAACGTCTATCTCCATTTTTGTTGCTGTTGTCTGTTTTGTTTTGAGACAGGAATCCCACAAAGCTCAGGCAGCCTCGCTGCCACTGACATTAAACGTCTGCCATCTGGTCCATGCTCTGCACTCCTGCTTCTGCATCCTAAGGCCAGGGACCACAGGTGTGTGCCACCACACCTGGCCGAAATTGCTCTGCCTGACAAAAACTCTCATCAACATTGAAGGGAAAATGGATACAGTCTCAGATAAATGTAAGTAAAGAAATCAATTATTTGAAAGTAGGCCTGTAAGAATTACTATAGAAAATTTGCTTAAAATAAAGAAAAAATAACATCAGAGACATCAGAAAGAAACAGAACTGTAGAAACGAACACAGAATAGGGGAAAAATGGAAACCTGATGTCTTATTCATTAAATTAGTTAAAATATGAATGAACATGGGACACAGACATTGTAGTGTTGCCTAGATGTTTTTCCAAGGATAGAGGCAAGCTTGAAACAGCGGGGAGGGCTAAAGGTTAAGCACGTCTTTAGGAAAAAAATCTTAAACTTCTAGTAATTATGCTGCTGGTGGTGGGATCCCTGCAAGGAGAGAGTCGAGCACATGCAGTGTGAGGTCAAGAATATGACTAATTAATTTGGTGTTGCTGGGAAGTGACATCTTTGTCACAGGACCGATGACTGATCAAAGAAGCTGAGTTAAGAAAACAATCTGAGAAACAGCAAATAATAAGTATTTTAAGTTGAAAAACTGGCGTTTGAAAACAAAGACAGCTATAAATTCTGGAAGAGTCAGAGTTTTAACAAAGAACCAATATAAATTATAAAAATAAGAAATTCTGGGCATAAATTTTAAACTCTGGCTATGTTAGTCACATGTCAACGGCTGTAACAAAACACAATGAACAAGGCAACTTATGGAAGGAAGGATTCATTTGGGCTTAGGGTTCCTGAGGGATAAGAGTCCACTACGGTTGGGAGACACTGGCCTTGGTGGCAGGAACAGGAAGCTGGCTGAGAGCTCATGTTTTGAAACACAAGCATGAAGCAGAGAGAACAAACTACAGGTAGGCAAGGCCTTTTGGTCTCAAAACCTGCCCTGAATAACATACTTCCTATATCAATGCTGTGTCACAGAGAGCACCATCCACTGGGGACCAAGCGTTTAAACAGAGATGCCTATGAGGGATACTCCCTCATCAAAATTGAGTAAAAGGTCAGGACCGAACTGTCTGAGGGGCATGTGGGAACTTGAGTTCAGGTGTCGTTCTGTGTGTGGTGCAGACTGAATAGCAGCTAGCCTTTGCTGACTCAGACCACAGAAATAAAGGTACCTGATGTCAGAGGAAGGGTACTCAAGGTTAACCTGTAGGCTCCATGTATGTATGAACACTTGCACACGCACCTGCACACACACATACAAAAATGACATGTCGCAAAGTCTACTGAGGTCCAAGATTTGCTTAAGGGGCTATTCCATCAAGATTCCCTGGTGCCAAGAAGCAGCAGGATGCTTCTTGTGAGAAATTGGAATATGGACGATGAGGGTAGACAAGAAAGGGAGGAAGTTGCCAGCACACCCTGAAGGTGTGTGCGTGTGTCTGACGGGTGAAGGGCTGGGATGCATGCGTAGGTAAGTGACTCTCTAACAAAACTGGTAACTAGAAGGTGACTAGATTGTAGAAGCATGTTGCCATCGGCTTTATGACCCATGGCCTTTTGGGTGGCAAGTACTTTCACACACATCATCTTTTGAGGTTTCTCAGCAATTCCTCTGAAGTCAGCCAGGAATGGACCTGGCATAAGTGTGACTTCTCCAGTTAGAGGTAAGGAGACCAAAGCTTTGGAGGTTGTAGTCGTTTTCACAGTTGGAAACTGATAGCAGTTAAGATCCTCTGATATGCATTTATATGTGTAAATTAAATACTCACTATTAAAATGTTATACAGGACTTTTACACAGTTAGCCTTTATTAGCTTAAGGTCATATGATTTCTCCATAGATCAAAATGGAAACTTTGGCTCTGTATGTTTAATATGTTCCCTAGAATTTCTACTTAGGGCAGTTCTCCATTGGAAGTAAGTAAATGTGCATTATTTTAGAAAACAAAAATATCTTCTGACAAGACCCAACCACTTCCATCCCAGTATGATAGCAAAGTCATTAGGGGTGAGTTTGAGATGTTCTCCTTGATGGCCAAGAAAGAAGGTTTAGTGTCTGTACCTCAACCCTGTGTCAAGGAAGACACAACGAAGATCCGGTAGTGAAAGGTTTGTATAGGGCATGGGTGGAATTAGCAGGCTCTTGGGAAGATTATTCCAAGGTAGAAATGCCACAAAAGTCAAGTATGGGG
Organism: Ellobius talpinus; assembly: GCA_001685095.1. Classification (NCBI taxonomy): domain Eukaryota; kingdom Metazoa; phylum Chordata; class Mammalia; order Rodentia; family Cricetidae; genus Ellobius; species Ellobius talpinus. The sequence continues at coordinate 43,471 of LOJH01000967.1, read as the reverse complement.
CTTCCTGCACGTGAGCTAACTTGGCCTTCTTGTAGAGGGCACACTGCCTTAGAGAGAGGAAGGAAGGAGTCGGGGGAGGTGTGGCAAGGTCTACTGCCTTACAAAGTGGTGTCTTTCCCCGTGCTCAGGACTCTTTTCAACTCCTTTCCCTTATTAAAGAAGGAACTTCAAGTAAAGACCAAAGGCTGATGGAATATGGACTTATGCCATGAGAGAAAGAACACTAGGAGAGTCTGGAGGGGGGCACATCAACAGTGGAAGCGAGCAGTCCTTCTATGGAGTGGATCTGAGATTACACTCCACATGTGTGAACAGGCAGAAGATGAGGGTGTGGGG
>LOJH01000967.1:20952-43088 GCA_001685095.1 Ellobius talpinus | reverse complement strand
GGTGGGGGGGAGACAGACTCAGGCCTAACAAGGGGCTGGAAGTGAATCCTTTAAAGATGTATGTTTTGTTAAAGATATTGGATATTCCTCTCCTTTGAAGGACCAAAACTATGAAAGATATAGATTATACATGTTGGAGATTAAATGAATGCCTTTATCATTGACCGAATAGTTTCAGATCAATCATGAGCAATTGACATTTTGAAACTTTGATCTTGGCTGAGAACTTGGGTGTTTAATTAAGGTTTAAATGGTCAGCTCAGCGCATCGTTCTGAAAATGTCCTAGAGTCTATTAGTGTTTCTAATGAACTGTCTCATTGACTTGTAGAGTTTGCAGTGTGCTCTCGAGCCTGTTTAGAGAAATAAATTTTATGCACACAATGGGTTGTCTACTCGTAGCTAGTATTTAACACCTGTTTCAAGTCAGATTTCAGACAATGTAATCTGATAAGGGGCAAGGTCTTCTCTTTCATCTGTTTATCTCTGGAGGCCGTAACTTACATCCACCATACTGGAGAGACCCCAAGACAACATCTGCATTCCCAAAGCTTGCACAACCCCCAAGGGACAAGCTAGCAAAGTCAGAAAAGGGCTTCATGATGCAGCCTGTGTAACTTCAAATTGAAACCTTCCATCTTAGAGGGAGAAGGGAGACTTCTAAAACTAAAGAACAAAATAGAACGTACAGTACCCAAGAAGGAAGAAAATTCACAAGGCTCAGGAAGCTCCTGAAAATTACAAGATTCAAGAGGTGATGAGCAGCAACAATTCTTACTGCTGGAGAGAGAAGGTTGGGCTTTACAGGGATGCAGGTGCCTGTGAGTCACACATTCTGTGTAAACCCACTGGTACTCAAAACTGGACTTGGATGGAGTCCTTTCTTTGAGTTGGCATCTGTACCCTCTCTAGGGGTGAACTGACATTTGTGCACATCTCTTAGGAAAACACACAACACCGAGGAGAAAAAAATGGCATGTATGGTGTTCCAGCTAGTTTTCCTGTTGTTAGGATAAACACCATGACCAGAAACAACTTGGAAAGGAAACGGGTTAGTTTAGTTTACAGGTTATAGTCCATCATCAGTGGAAGCCAGGGCAGGAATCTAGAGGGAGGAACTGAATCAGAAACCAGAGAATTCAGCTTACTGACTTGCTTTCTCTGGTTTGCTCAGCTCCATTTCTTATATAGCTCAGGCCTGCTTGTTTCAGAATGGACCTGCCCACAGTGGGTTGGGCCCTTCTTCAACAATCAGCAACGAAAGAACACTTCATGGACATACTCTCAGGTCGACCTGATGGAGGCAATTCTTCAACTGAGATATTTTTCTTCCCGGGATTGTGTCAAGTTGAAATAAACTAACCAGCACGTGTAGAATATTTATGAAACATCTTTTACCCCCCGAGACAGGGTGAACTCGTATAGTTAGTATCCTGGTACTCACTATGTATTCCAAGTTACCCTCAAACTCATTGCAACCCCCACTGCTTCTGTATCCTTGTAAGGATCTCCTTTACTAAATGCCAGGTCCTGGCTCCAGGTCAGACTCTTTAGTTTCTTACTTTTCTGCCCCGCCCCCTCTGCTCACATTTTATGGTTTGTTTTTCCAGAGCCTGTCACAGCCCTGAGCAAACCAATGTCTCCCATCCTATCCTTTCTTGTCCTCAAATAGAACTTCCTGCTCTGTCTCACTCACTCTGAAGACAGGTCAGTGAGCCAAGATGGCAGATAGTAGGATGTCACACAAAGCTGGTGTCCTTCACCACAAATACAAGCTGGCAGAAAAAGCATCCGCAGCTTCTGGCTTCTGTCCTGGACTAGTTTTCATGGAATTGCGGAAAGACCTGTAGCCAGCCTGCTCAGATGGAGATTACCTGTAGCCGTCCTCCTCAGACGGAGACTGAGACAATCATCTCAGTCACACAACCCTGCACCCCTAATGATGAAGAGATATTAGACTTTTCCTCTGGGTAGCATGCTAAATAATATTCTTTTGTTTACTCAGTTGTACAAAAACATGTCCAAAGCATGAAGTTTTAATAACTGCACCAAGCAAAGGTTATTGCATCGCATAATATGGAGTGTAGATAGGAAACAACACACTCAATTCCTCAGCACCCACAGCCTAAACCACTCTCTCCTTTAAGACTAGAGGCTGCTCTTTTTAAACCCTAGTTTGATTATCTCTCCCTGAATTGATAATTTATTAATTTGGTTCTTTTAGGGAAAAAAAACTTTATCTGAGGACATGAAGTGAGTGAGTTTCCACAAGTGTCCCTCCATCCTTCATTCCTTTCTTTACACAGCATTAAAATATGAACGCCCCACACAGAAGACATGCCTTCCTCTCAACTGCATTTTGAGGCTTCATAAACCCATCTGCTAAAATCCCCTCTCTGTCAAAAGTGATATTTAATTTTTCATGTTTTGGGGGTTTTTTTTGGTTGCTGTTGTTTTCTGTTGTTGTTGTTGTTTTAAATTTTTTATTTACTTTTTTGAGACAGGATCTGATGTCACCCAATATGGCTCTTTCTTCTCTTTGTAACTGAGGATGACCTTGAACTTCTGATCCTCCTAAGAGCTGTGAAGACAGGTGTGAGCCACACTTGGTTTTATGTGGTGCCAGAGATGGAACCCAGAACCTTCTGCATGATATGCAGGCCTCTAACAAATGAGCTATATACAACTATCCCTGTTTAATTTTTTTTTCAAGAAAGAGTTTCTCTGTAGCTTCGGAGCCTCTCCTGGAACGAGCTTTTGTAGCCCAGGCTGACCCCAAACTCACAGAGATCCACCTGCCTCTGCCTCCCGAGTGCTGGGATTAAAGGCGTGCACCACCACTGCACGGCTGCCCTGCTTGATTCTTAAGACAAGGACTTGCTATAAACTTGTGATGATTCTCCTGCTTCAGCCTCCTGAGTGCTTTGGTTGCAGGGTTTACTACTTACTACCTTCAACCTTTTCTGTAGGAACTGTTAACAGAAGCACTTAAGTAATAAGAGGGGGAAGCGTATGGGAGAAACTAACCTGGATATCACCACAGCGGTGTTCTTTCTCTGCCTCTCTGTCACTATCTCAAGATGCTCTGATAGTTAGGATGTAGTTCTCAGGCTATCCTTACTCTTGTTGCTGAGGTCTCTCTGTGTGCTTAAGATAGACTGTGTCTATCCATCCCACAGGCTGGTATCGGTGAGCATCAGGGAAATGGGAATTCTTGTTGGAGAAAGCAAAGGAGGCAAAATGATTGACAGAAATGTGGAATCTGGAAGAAGCCAAAGAAGGTGGGATGAGTTTGGCCACCCAGCTTATATAGCTTACTGTGAGTAATGGAGGTCAGGGTGGGATCAATGCCTGTTTCCTAGGTCCTCACTTGTTGTGTTTCTATGCACTGAGCTGCAGTTCAGACCTCAGGAGTGCGACATGACCCTGAGAAGCCATAGTTTCACTATGCTGTGCACAGTGAGAATGCTTAACTGGATCAGATAGATGTATCTGGTCCGGCCATGTGATTATCTCAAGTCCTGTATTTCAAGGATGGATGAGAGTCACCATTGGGACTATAGGGGAGCCAGCAAGTCCCTTTGGAACCTGTGTCCGTGATACTGACTGGCAGAAAGATTATATCAGATATGGTTAAGTTATAAATCTCAATGAAGGGAGGTTGATTATCCAAATGGGTCTGAGGGAAGTTTCTTTAACAGCAGCGGTGGGGTCAGAGGAAAGATCCATCTTGTGGTGGTGGAGAGAGAGCAGGCAGGAGATGTGAGAGTGTGCTGTTAATAGAACCACTAGCTAAGGAGTGAGGGTGGCCTCGGAAGTTGGAAAAAGCAAGGAGCATGTTCGAGGTGGCCACCTGTAGCTTGGAAACATGGCTTAGTGTCAAAATCTTGATTACAGAGTTTCAGGCTTTTGACCTGGCAATACCAGCTCTGGATGGGGTGAAGCCCCAAGTTCCCACGTGTTGTGACAGCAACAGGCAACTCATAGAGCCACATCAGGTTTTGTGCTCTGTGTCCTTCCCTCAGGAGGGAGGTATGGAACAGTCAGTGTGTGCAAAGGCACTGGTCACGTTGTCCTTGAACTGCCAGACTCTCTCTTTCTGACTGCCTGGTTCTCAAGTGTTAGCTTTCATGATGACCCCCTGTGCCTTCTGTACCAACCACAGGAGAGCATCCCACAGAAGACTCACACCCAGAGGTGAAGACAACAACATGGTTCACCAGAGTATCTAATAAGGGACTAGAGAATGGCTCAGAGGATGAATAAGAGTGCTTACTCTTGATGGGGATCTGAGTTCGGTTCCCAACACCTACATCAGGTGGCTCACAACCACCTGTAACTCTAGGAGAGCTGGTACCACTCATGTATGGATGGCCTCGCACACATAGATACATAATTAAGAATAAATATTACAAAAATAAATCTTTAAAAAACTAAGCAGGCTTGTGCCTTCACATGTCCGTGCTGACCTTGACTTTCCTACCCTAAGATGATATTTCTCTCCCATCCAATCTGGACGGCAGAGTGCCTGCCCTCCCTTTGTCTTCAGCCAGACTGTGGGCAGACTGTATGCGGACAGCAGAGAAGCCACCCATTTTTGCTTCACGTTTCACTGTGGGCACATTGGCCAGAAGCCATCACTGGCTGCAATCCAGAGCCTTTGAGAAAACAAGAAAGAAAGGCAGAAGGAGAATTAAGAAAAGAGTCGAAAAATGACAAGCCCACATGGAAAGAAGATGCTCAGGGGAAAAAAAGCTAGTGAAAATGTATTGTTGATTTTTCTCTAATAATAAAAAAGAAATTATAAAAATAACGCCCAACACATTTACTAAAACCCTCTGTTTTAATCATACGCTCAGTCGGTAATTAAATTTAAGTGAACGTTTTACCTTTTCTGTTTTCTGAAATCAGCATGTAAATGTATTCAGCCCGTGGTGCATGTGACAAAATTGGATCCAGGAAGCAAACAGAACAAAAAGGACGTGGACTCACACACAATGGCATTCTGTCCACCCTGGCCTTACCAAGCTCAGGAAATAGGACAAATGGACCAAGAGAAGCAAGATCACAGAGTGAGAGGAACGGTCTGTGTGGTGGCATGGTGCGACATGCAGGGAGGAACTGAATGAGTGTGCCTTGAGTATCTCCTCTGCTGGACCTCACCATGGCCATGTGAGACAAAGGACCCAGCAGTCCTGTCCTGTGCTGCAGGAGTAAGAGCTGTCATATTTTCCAAGGGAAGAATGAGGACTGCCAGAGGAATGACTTCACTATGTCATCCCCAGCCCAGAACCGAGCATACCTCCTCCACCTGTTCCTCCATGGAATCCTTCAGCACCTTCCTTCCAACCCTCACACTAGTTCTCAGGCTGTTGAAGAAACGTTCTTTCCCAGGAAACAGAACCAGGGCTCCCATTGGCTGCCTTGTGTTGAAGGGACCCTGGGCGCTTCACACTCAGAATCCACAGGACATACAAAGCTAGGCGCAAAAATAAAGTATAGGCCGCCTTGGATTTCCCAATGTAATGAGCAGTGTGGGCATGTGAGGAAAAGAAGTCAAGTGCATTCTGGGAAATGAAGGTCAGTGGAGGGAAGGAGGGAGCTGAGAACGAAAGCAGAGTCATCAGCAGGAAGTAGCTTTGACATTCATGACAGAGACCGAAACAGCTTTGGTTTCATCAAGAATTTATCTGCATATTTCCTTTCTCTTCGTTGCAGGGGCAAGTTCTCTCTCTGTAGTCAGCTTTGTCTGGAATTCTCAGTCCTCCTGCCTCAGCATCCCAAGTGTGGGATCCCATGACTTAGGTTTGAACTCCATTTTACTCAATAGGACCAAAGGGGTATGTCATGGGTAACATATTCACTTTATTGTTGCAGAGGTCTGGAAATTTTCTTTCTGGTTTGAGAGATAGCAACAACGAAAATGGATGATTAGAAAATGAAAGGAAGTTAAAAGTCAGTGAGCAACAGCTGCAGGTTGCCAGGATGAGAATTCTGAGACTTTACATTAGTCTCACCCTACCACAGATGCCCAGAATCAGTGTGGGGCTCCAGGTCCTGTCTGCTGTTCTAGCTTGCTTCCTAACGCTGCAATAAAATAATATGACCCAAAACAAATGAGGGGTGGAAGGGTTTGTTTCAGCTTTTATTCGAGGGTCACAGTTCATCACTGAGCACTGAGGGAAGTCATGGCAGGAACTCAGGTGGGAGTCATGGAGGAATGCTGCTTCCTGACTCCCTCATGGGCTTGTGCTCAGCTAGCTTCTTATACAGCCCAAACCCACCTGCCTAGGGGCAGTGCCACCCACACTGGGCTGTGTCCTCCTACATCATTCAGCAATTGAGACAATGTCCATAAAGATGCCTCATATGACAACCTGATTAAAACAATTATTCCAATAAGTTTCCTTCTTCCCAGATAACTCTAGGATACATTAGGCTGACAGTAAAAACTATCCAGGACATGTGCTGTGACCCATAAGAGAATGAAGGGACAGTGAGAAGCAAAAGGGATGGACTGTCTGTCTGTCTGTCTTCCACCTTGCTTTCCCACATTTCACACTAAGAGCAGCCAGTAGACCATCCTGCTGTTACCATTCATAGCATGGGAAGGGCTGAAGTGAGGCGGCTGCTGAGTACCAGCTCAGAGCTAGGTACTTTGATCACAGTTAATTTTCATGATCCCCTGAGAGAAAAATCTCAGTCATTTAAAACACAGCAAAACTGAAGAGAGAGGGAGCCCATTTCTGAAGACTATATGTGTCAATCCCAGAACCACATAAATTCTAGGCTGTAACTGTAACCTTGCTTCCAGTGAGAAAACTAGGGTGTCTAGACCCCCAAGAAATAGATGTGAAAATAAAAGGTCATCATGGAGTGTTTGGTGTCAAAAGCAGAAAGAGGCATTTGCTTTCTAATTTGGGCTCTGTGAATATCCAACTTCACATTCTGTTGCCACTTCAGAGTGGCAGCAGTCTCCCTTCCCAGAGTCTCAAATCCTCCTCCCATGAGTGGCCTTGAAACAGACATGTTGGCAAAGCCTTGGTACTCACAGAGTGTGGTACCCAGACCCCACAGTATCCGCATCATCCAGTGGCTTGTGAGAACTTCAGCATCCCAGGCTCTGGCTCTATCTACCTGAATAGGACCTGGCCTTGCACAGTATCCTGATTGACCATATGCCCATCCAAGCTCTAGGAGCATTCTGCTAAGGCCCTTACCTTCATTATTCTGAGACTTGACTCTACCTGCAACCCGACTGAGCGACAGAGGCTACTCTTGAGAGGAAAGTGGAGAAGGACATGGCTTTTGTTTACATTTTTGACTTCTTCAGACTTCATATTACAATCTAATTATCATATATATTTGCATATTACCAATGTGGTAGGTAGTATTCACAGAAGGACTTGCAGTGGGCAACCAAGCTGTGAAAGTCATTTATTTAGTATCACTTGGGACAGCGTGCTGATTTGTCCTGCCCTCTGCCATGGGGATGCACCAAGAAAACCTCACCAGACCAGCTGCTTGTACAATCCCATCTTGGACTTTATGGCTTCTGGAACTGTGAGGATAAGTCCCTGTTCTTCATAAAGCATCCAGCCTCAGGCTCCCTGTGATAGTGTCACAAAATGAACTCAAAACAAGAAAGGAAAGCTGAGAAGTAGGGAGGAGAGAGATAGAGTCAGAGACATTAGAAAGGCAAAAAAGCAACTCAAAGCAGATCTAAGGAAGAAGGGGAAAGGAGAGGGCGGGGCAGTGAAAGGGAAAGAGAAGCGGTAGGAGGAAGGAGTAAGAGGCTGAGGCAGGGAGGAGGGGCTCGCTGAACTGAGTTGAGCTAGGAGGAAGCCTGGTGACCTGGTCAGAGAAAGATGCTGATGAGCACAGGTCAAAGGTTGTCCTGACGGGTGACCTGTGCTCCAGTGGACTGTGATGGTTTTGCTGGCTCTCTGAAGAGCCTGTCCATGTCGCCCATGAGTCAGTGGAGCTTGTTATATTATTGATGAGAAGAATCGCTATGACCCAATCCTTCCACACACAGTCTCTCTCCTCTGGGATGGGTCTGGTTATAAATCAGCCATTTTCAATATTAATTGCTCCTGGATGACTCGTCCTACAGGAACTGGGCACCAGACCAGGTCTGGGGGAGCTGCAGGTCTGTGGTCACAGCTTTCAGCATTTTGCGTGAGCCAACCCTTCAGAGAGACTGGAAGCAGCAGGGACAGAATCAATGATGGTCTGTTCCCACAAATCAGAGAGGAGGAGCCTGGTCTCCAAGTTCAGCTTCATACATTAGGCTAAGATGAGGAGTGTGTCTATAGTCCTTCCTGCTCCCAGAGAAGGTGTGGGAATGCAAGTTCAGAACTAAGGAACAATTCCTCTCCCTGCTGTCTACAGCTGTGAACTTGGACAGACACCTGAGTCCAGTCTCTAGCACCAGACAAAAATATGTACCCAAGTTCACAACTGTGGGCAGTAGGGCAAGAAACTGCCCAGGGCCCCTATTTTCTCTCTGTTACTGACATCTGATCCTTTGCTGGCCCCAGAGTCTAAGAGTCAAAAGGAAAGTTAGAGGACCTTGTTCAAGAATGAAGAAACAGAAAGGGCCCTCGCCCGTCCTTCCTATGTGATCTTCTAACTCTCCTCTCTGGTTTTCTCTGCAGCTGAGACGGGCCTTCAGCTGTGATCCTCCTGCCTCAGACTCCTAGTGAGCTGCGGTCACAGGCCTGTACCACCGGGCCAGGTAGGTTTTCTTGTGTTAATTCACCAGGTACTCTGATGTCTAATGGGAAAATTCTTACTACAGGGAAGAAGAAAGATTTGAGTCTTGACTAAGCTAGAAAAAATGGAAATTGAAATTTAAAACCGGGGAAAGAGTGGCTGGGTTATGAAAATGTTCTGAGAGAAACTGTGCTTCTAAATACTGGACTTACCTTTGGCAAATATTCTAGAAATCCAGGAGGAGTTTCTGCGTTGATGAGAGGTGGCGGGCTGTGGGAGTGGCTTGATTAGAACATAAATATGCCAAAAAGAAAACAAAAACAAACATAAAACAACTTAGACAAACACCACAGAAAGCATCGTTGCTTTAATTTTAAAATGGAATAATTGATGAAGATCCAAGTCTTGCTTGTGCTGTTCTGGGTTTGTGTAGGATCTTGAAATGGCTTGAAAGGTTGCTCAAAACCTGAATTTTGATAACTTGCCTATAGAATATGTTAGATCATGTACCAAATCTAGAGCCAGGCAGCGTGGTGTCTGAGTGTCATCACAGCACTGTGTAATGGGAGCCAAGGAGTCAGGGGTTCAAGGTCATCTTATGCTACTGCAAGAGTGAGAGGCCAAGTGGACTCCACGACATTTGGCCCCAACAAACAATGAAGGGGTCCACACCTTATTCCAGTTGCCAAGTCACTGAGTATTGAGGGTGGAAAACAATGAGAGGCTTGGTCCACTTGGCTGGTCTTCCTTCTCTTGAGCCACACCCTCTGCTTGACCCAGACCTGTTTCTGTGCAGTGTTGTCTCCTGCCCAGACACCTTCAACTTTTTGCTCTTGGCAAGCTAAACTCCATCCTTCCAGACTGGACATCAACAGCCTCTCATTTGAATAGAGTTGCCTCATCTTTTTAGAGACCCTTCGGTAGGACTCTTAGGAGAAGCCAGAGCTTCCCCGGAAATTCTCCTTGTTCCTTTCAGTAGGAATCCTGCCCCCTTCTATTTCCTTTGGCGTCCAAATGCTGCCTGTCTGTGACCTGCACTTTCCACATCTCTGGAAACAATGACCACACCATTTAATTTCAGACCAGTTCTGTGTCCTCAGGTGAGGCTGGCTTTACTTCTGTCTCCTTTACCTTGATTTGTTTATCTAAGTCTGGCTGGCCCAGATATGGAATTACAAACACTATGGAACCACACAGGTGGGGGTGGGGGACTCCAAGTTTCTCCTCCACCACTGTCACTCCACACAGATACTGTTATGTGTGTAACATTTCACAACGAATAGGGATGGCTTTACCAGCAGCATATGTTTTTCATGCTTCTATAAATGAAGGGATTTAGGCAGGGGCATCCCGCAGAGGAGGCTCAGTCCCCAGTTTCTTGGACACGCTGTCCATTCCCTCCCCAAAACCAAATGCTAGTCCCAATTCTCTGGCCGCAAATCGAGAGCAGCCCCCCTAGAGGGCTGTGATTCCAGAGGTGCTGTGTTCGCATCGCCTAGCGTGAGCTCCCAGATAGATCCCATTTTCACACTTGCCCATCTGCCACCGCCTGCCTCCCAGTGAGCCACTCAGTCATACTCGGGAAACGTCCTGGCTGCCTCAGGAACACATTTTGAAAATGAAATAAGAACAAAAGATAAATGAGACCTCCTCTTCCCAGCCCTTCCAAGTAGGAAGGGCTACCAGAGGCACCAGAGGTCTTGAGGCCCCACTCCCCTCCAACATTCCTGCCTGAGGGTAATTTGGAGATAACCTTTGGCTTTCCCATGGTAGAAGCTGCTGAAGTACTCTGAGAAAGGACTCCTGAGCCCTTGGCCACTCCGATACCTCACATGGACTGTCACTTGTTTGTTTCAATTTGGTTTTAGTAACTATGAATTTGACGTGTCCGTACATTCCTTTCTGATACTGGACTTTCTTTATTCTGTGCCACTGGGGATGTTTGAAGAGGAGAACCAGTTTCCCAAGGAAGAGAGGGGGAACCAAACTCACAGACTGAGACAGTCAGGGAAACACAGGAGAAAAACCTTGCTGCTGTGTGTGATGGAATCTAAGCCCACATCTGCTCTTGGAATCTGCTTCCCCATCAGCCCTCAGAGCTGGGCATGCTCATTGACTGAAACTGGTCTTTATTATAGACAGAAAGATAGACAGGTTTGTTGCTATCACTGCTACTATTACTTCTCCCCTTTCCCTCTTCTTCTTCTCTCTGCTCTTCCTCTTCCTCCTTCCTTTCTCTCTCTTTCTCTCTCCCTCTATGAATGTGTCTGTCTGTCTGTCACTCTCTCTCTCTGAGTGTGTGTGTATGTCTGTCTGTCAGTCAGTCTCTCTGTCTCTCTGTGGATTTGTCTGCCTGTCTTTCTGAGTGTTAGCATGTTTCTGTCAGTGTGTGTGTGTGTATGTGTGTGTGTGTCGACCTGTTTATAAGCATGGATAAAGATTGCTGGTGCGCTTGTATGTATGTTGAGGTCAGAGGACATATGAGGTGGTATTCTTTATTCATCTTCCATATTTTCTTTAGACAGGTCTGTGATTGGCCTTGAATGTCATCAAAAGGCAAGGATAGCTGGTCAGCAAGCTCCAGAGATTCACCTGTCTCTCCCTCCTATTTCTCCCTCCTTGGGATTATAATCGTGAGCTTCAGTACCTGGTTTTCATGTGGGCTGTGGGAATTGAACTCAGGTCATCTCACTCCAAGCATTTTACCAAGGGTTTTCCTGGACTTTGTTAGTTGATGTGAGCTTTAGACTCAGGTAGATTTCAACCCTGTTGCGTCTTCCCAGAGAAGACTCTATTTTTCCATTTCTTAGAAAAATGGAGGCAGAAAAGTGGGCTTCCCATTAGAGACAAGCTGATGAATGAGAAAAGCACAAAGCATGCTTTACAAGTCCCTGAAGGAACCTGTCCTGTCACTGAGATGATCAATCACTACCATCAACTTGACAGTTTCCAGAATCACCTGGAATATGGGCCTCTGGGCATCTCTGGCACATTATGTGAATAGGTTAACTGAGGTGGGAAAACTTAACCACTGTTGGTGGCACCATTCCCTTGGCTGGGATCCCAGGCTTTTACAAAAAAAAAAAAGAAGGAGAAAATGAGCAGGACATAGGCATTCATTGATCTCTACTTTTTGACCACAGATAAAATTCAACAGCTGCTGCGTCTCCCTGCCATGATGTGCTGTACCCTTGAACTGCTAGCCAGACTAAACCAACACTTCTGGCCATGATGGACTATACCCTTGAGCTGTGAGCCAGTCTAAACCAGCACTTCCTGCTACTTCTCTCGGCCTTTTATCCCAGGAAGGGAAAAACAGCCAAGACAACCTGCTTTCTGCCAAGCCCTCTCCATTTTACCAAAAGCAAAAAGACACACTGCCTACAATTTGAACTATCTGTGTAGCTAAACGTCATGGGCAGAGGATGACTAACATGTGCACCCTCCCTACAGTGTGCTGTTCCTCTCCCTGGACCTGTAGAGAACTGGCAGAACGGCCATCCTGGCCTCGTTACCCAAGAGCCCCTGTTAGAGATCCCATTGGTCTAAACATGTTTCTCCATCTTCCACCACATACATTTAATTTCTATGTTAACCACTGGCATTCTGAGATTTCTGGGGTTAATTTTGACAGCTTGACTAGACTATCAAGTAGTTTTTTGTTTTACTTTTATGGCATAAATATGAGCATGTAGTGTGTACCCATATGTGTATATGTGTTTGTGCACATGCATGTGTGTGTAGGTGGGTATGTGTATATGTGGGACACACAGACATATATACACCTATATGCACAGGTTGAGATTGGCTTTGTGTTCTTCAACTATTCTCTACCTTATATACTAAGGCAAGGTCTCTTGTTGAACCTACATATCATCAATTTAGCCAATGCACTAGCTGACTTGCTTCAGGAATCTCACATCTGCCTCTCTGGTGTGGGGAGTACTTCTGTCTATGCGTTACTTTTATTGATTAATGAATAAATCTGTTTTGGCCAGTGGCTTAGCAGAATAGAGCTAGGTGGGAAAACTAAACTGAATGCTGGGAGAAAGAGGGCAGAGTCAGTGAGAAGCCATGCAGGTGCCACCGGGGACAGATGCCTCCACTGGAGCCCGCTGAAACTTTGCCAGTGGGCCACAACCTCATGATGATGCACAGATAAATGGAGATGGGTTAGTTTAAGATACAAGAGTAAACTAGAAATATGCTTAAGCTCTTGGTCAAACAGTATTGCAAATCATTTCTGAATGATTATTTTGGGTCTAAGTGGCCGGGAATGAACAAGCAGCCTCCCCCAACACCTCCCAAGTACTATGATTATATTGGGTGCTGGAGATCCAAACTCCAATCCTCATTCTTGAATCCTTTACCCACTGAGCCATCTCCCCATACTCTAGAGCATGTTTCTCACCCTAATGCCACCACCCTTTAATAGAGTCCCTCATGTTATGGTGGCCTTATTTTCGTTGCTACTTTATTACCGTGATTTTTGCTATTATTGTGAATCATAATGTAAATATTTGTGCTTTCCGATGGCCTTGGGTGACCCCTATGATAGGGTCATTTGACTTCCCAAAGGGGTCATGCCCCAAAGGTTGAGAAACACTGCCCTCGCCTCTGAATTTAACTGTAAACATATATTTGGCCATGAACTTGAAACTCTCACAGGCCATAGGCATTCTTATGGGCCCCTCCCTTTACAAGCTCTTGTACTCAGTGTCTACCCTTTTTGACCTCAATGTACACAAATGTCCTGCTGAGAAGCTTCCATGGAGCCCAGAGGAATATAGGTTGGGGCTGAAAGTGGGCGTGTGGCCAACAAGAGCCTGTTCTGGGCCCACCGAGACTGTCTGTGAGCTGGGAGATTCTCTTCAAGCTTATCCTGTCTCTCACGGAGCCCTTCTGCCTCCCATGAAACAAAAAAAAAAAAACAAAAAACAACCACAAACAAAAAACTCCTTTCTCTAGCACTGCCGTCAAAAATGCCAGCACTCGGCACATTGCTCAGAGCTCGGAAAGTCACTTAGTGGACAAGGGCCTGATCTGAGTCAGAAGCATCTCGCTCTCGGGGTTGGAAAACCATCTCCTCTGTTCAGAAGAGAAACTGATAGACAAAAGGAGAGAAAAGAAAGAAAAAAAACCTTAATCCTGTGACAAGTATCAAGATTGCCAGCCATCGGTTTGCTGTTGGAGCACAAATTCAAGACAATGGGTAATAAGGTCTGTGATTCAGTTCTTGGGACCACAATTTACCTTCATTATAGATATGAAAGGTGGTCTTTGATTGGAAAGCTACAGAATTTCCAAAGACAAACGGTAGGAGGACCAACCAGTACAAGTTAAACCCAGTACCTGGGACTGGCTAAACCCTTTCTACATATTCTGACCCATTAGGGACCCAAGGCATTTTTGCATCTCCAGGATTACTGTTACCTGTTGTTTGTAAAGCTGGGACCTGTCCCCCAGTACAGAAAGAGATGTATGGTACTAAACATCCAGGACTGTAAGGGGAAGGGGTGGACTCAGGGCTGTCTACCATCAAAGCCCACGCCATCCCTCCAGATCAGCTTCTCTCTGGTTTCTAAGCCTAGCCCACAAAGGAGGCCATAGCAGAGTGCCTGGAAAGCTTTCAGAAATATTTGCTTCAGAAGAGTAAAAGCAACCCCTTGGAAATGCACTGGAGACCTCTTTTAAACTTGATGCTTTCTAACCAAGGGACCAGACTTGATTTACTTCCAGTGTTTTGGTCAGGTGTTGTTCTCTTGGGAGGGGGCGGTGATGATAGTCAGCAGGAACAAAGTCTACATTCCAAAGACTGCATGATTGGAGACAGAGGAAAAGGTCTTAAAAGATCTCCATGGACAGAGCCTATAGGGAACCCTTTCTCCTTTAGTGCCTAGGGATGAGCTTAGCAAGGGTAGAGGACAATGTGAATGACAAGGGCTGAAGGTGGAGAATAGAAGACCAAGAGCAAGTGGGCTGGCTCATGGTTTCCTGGGCTTAATTCAGACATTTGTGTGTTTGTTGAAATAGGGTCTCGCTATGTAGTTCTGGCTGTCCTGGAACTCTTATAACCTAAACTATCCTTAAACTCACAGAGATAGATCTTCCTGCCTCTGCTTCTCCGGTGCTGGGATTAAAGGTGTGCGCCACCATACCTAGTGATTCTGATCTTTTAAAAGAGAATTAAGACAATAGAGTGCAGAGTGGAAACACTCTGGACTATTTGCTCTTTCAACCTTTGGGACACAGCACCGCGTGACAATGAATGACTGTGCCTATTCCAGAGAGAGCCGTAGCCACCACCCTTGTCTTCCAGGCATGGATGTGTCTTGTTACACTTACTATGCATCCCCTCTTGTTCCTTGGGATGGGAAGCTTTCCCTCCAAGGCCAGCAATTTCTCATTTGTCTCTGTTCAAATAGCAAGCAGGTAATCAATCGAAGCAAAGAGAAATCTTTGCAGTCCTCCAGGTGAACAGCAGTTGGTGCATTTAGCCTAGAGAGACAAGCTAGTCTAACTCCAGTCTGAAGAGGTGCCCTAGATTCTGCCACTCCCTTAGTGGCCTCGGGTTGTTTATGGCCAAGGGACTTCAGAAATGGGATGTCAAGGTCAAATTTTGAAGACGGCTATTTCAGTAAACAACATCTGGATACAGTGAGGGAGAGACAGGGATGGAGCCGGGTATCAGCCGTGCAGTGACAGATTGCATCTTTAATAAGCAGCCAGATAATGAGAAATGTAATTTATAAGAGACAAAAATGGAATGCAAGTGCTCAACTTTGACCACCAAGCTCAAGTCAGAGTCTAGGCTCTGTCACAGGTACACGCGAGGTTCATGGTTAGAACCTGAGAATGCTACCTTGTCTGGGATTTCTGGCGTGTGTTGATAATAACTATGCTGATCAGAAGGACGATACAGAATATTTGCAAACCCTTTGGAGTTTACATCTGTGATGGCCCATCCCCCAGTAACCAGGAGAATCTGCCCAGTAAGGCAGGGCCTGAGATAAGCATAAAGAGAAAGCCTTGCACTGACTGCAGCTACTTGCAGATATGCAGTTAGGATGCACAGGATGGTTGTCAATAGCGGCACAAGAGGAGTTGCTGCACCAAAGAGGTGCAACAGATTTCTAAGCTGAAGTAGAATAAGAATCTAAGAGTTCAAACCTGAAGTCACAGGGTGATTGGGAGCAACCTCAGGCATGCTTCACACTTACACTGTAGAGCTGTCAGTCTCCTGCTGGCTCCATATTGATGGCTCTGTGTCCTGAAGAACCTTCCAGTTGACTGGCTGGGATATCGGGCCTCTCTGTCTTGAATAGCATGCAGTGCATACTATACTAAAACAAACACAACATCGCCAGCTCTTCCTCACCTACGAGAAGTAATCAGCTGTGATTGCTCCTGTGGGCAACCGAAAACCACAGCCAGCAGGCGTCCTCCAGGAGATACAAGGGAGGCCATGGCCATGTGACAAGGAGCAAAGGCAGGGACCGGAGCAAATGTGGTGCTAGATTTCACCTTCAGAACTGGATGACAGACAAAGTAACACACAAACAGAAGGACGAGGGCACAAGGGTGCAAAGGAGAGCCAAGCAGACTTAGTCTTTTAAGTAAAAAGCTGAGTAATACAGAAATGTCCTCCACAACAACTTGGAAGGAGAGTGTCAAGTAGTTCTTGTGAGTCTAGGCTGAGTGAGAAAACTCCAGAATGCCATTTAAATGAGGAAATAAATGGAGATAGTGACCTTCAAGACTCTAGAGTCCACGTGAAGGAATGTCTGGAGAGAACACAGAGAAGGATGGGAAATGGCTCTTTAAATAAGCTAGAACCAACTTTTCTTCAATCAAAACGCCCATGTTTGAAAGACTGATGAATGACAAGTTGGATCCTAAAAATGTACATTCATAGTCTCAGGCTGGCAGAGAAGAAAATTAACCTTGTAAGAGTTACAAATTAATAAATTGGTAATCCCTCTGAACATACCAATCACTTGCACGGCAACAGGTTTTCTATGCATAGCTCCAGTACCAGGAGTTATGAGAATATTATTTACAAAACTCTAAGACAGTGATTCTCAACCCTTCTAATGCTGAGACCCTTTGCTCATGTTGTGGTGACCCCCAACCATAAAATTATTTTTGCTGCTATTTCATAACTGTAATTTCACAATTTTTATGGATCATAATGTAAATATCTGAAGATCTTAGGCTTTTCTTATGAAAGGGTTATTCATCCCGCCCAAGTGGGTCATGACCCACAGGTTGAGAATCCCTGGCTCAGCAGTTAAGAGCCCTGGTTCCATCAATACCCAGCACTGGAAACACAAACGAACAGACAGAAATAGGCATGGTGGTGCACACTCATAGTCCTGGGACCAGAGAGGTAGAGAAAGACGGGTCAGAAGTTCACAGCCATCTTTGGCTACACAACAAACCCAAGACATGTCAGTGTCCATCTCTACCAGTCACTTTGAAGGAGTGACTGGGTGTGGGAAGGCCCGCTGACATTTCCCAGACCCCCTCCTTTCTCTCTGGCACACACAGGAGGCTTCTGCCTCCATCTCTCCTCCTATCTGGAAGTGAACGGATGGAATACTGGAATGCGAGATAAGTGGTCTGCAGCCTTTTCAGATCCAGTGATTAAAATGTTCTGATTAGTCACATTGTCTTCACCTTGACTGGTTAAAAATGAAATAGAAAGGCGATGGGGTTCAAAGTGGGTTAAGGTGGGGGTCCCACCCTCCCAGGCGAGAGAGCTATGGAGGAGAATGGACAGTTTGCTTGCCCTGAGGACTGAAAGGAACAAAAGTGTTGAAGTCAGAGAGGAATCGAGACTGTTTTAGCACCAAACCCCTAATACAGCCAGAGACACAATGAAGACCTAATGCACGGCTTAGGGAAGCCAGGCATCCATAACAAAGACAAAAATACTACATAATTAACACTCAGCTCCTTTTTGTAACATTGTGTGTGTGTGTGTGTGTGTGTGTGTGTGTGTGTGCCCTGCATACCGAGGTCAGAAGACAGCTTGAGAAAGTCAGATCTCTCCTACCAGGTGGGTTCTGGTGATTGAATTCAGGCCCACAATCTTGGCTTCCAACGCCTTTACCAGCTGAACCATCTTGTTAGTCCTCATTCTTTTCCACCGAGATATGTAAATGTAAGAAATAAAATGTTTTCCCCACTGTTTACAAGCACTTAAAAGTGCAGGAAATTGATACAAGAGGATGTTTTCTGACTTGGGAGTTAAGAGTTTCTATTCATTTATTTACTTGCTTATTTATCAATCTACTTATTTATTTTTATTTATTTTTTAATTACAAAATGTCCACTAGAATAAGAGAACACCATTTAGGAACTGTTGAACCATTTTTATTGTGCTTAAGTTCCCACGTGAAGTCTAGCATCAAAAACTCGGTGGATTGAATAGACTATAATGTCATACCAGGAAAAAAGTGTACAGGATGCAGGAAGAAGTACCATGATTCAAAATATGTGGCGTTTATCTTCAAGTGAACAAAGAAACACTGAGCCACACGAAGGAAAACAGGTGAAGTTCACAGGAAGAGAAATTCAAAGGGTCCACAAGCTCAAAGATGCAAGAATGAGATGCCACTTATCACGTGACCTTGCCTCACATTGTGAAAGACTAAACTGCTTCATAATTCCAAGTGTTAAACTTTACCATGACAAAAAGAGAGCAATATTGTTTTGAGGTGATTCAGAACACAGTTCAGCATTTTGTGGGACAGTCCAGTAGGGATCAACTATCCAGCACCCCCATACACACACACACACACACACACACACACACACACACACCACCAGCAAGTAGGAGATTTCCCCAGGGTAACTCAACACATGCACTTGTAGAACCATGAAGGTGTGATTATGTCACAGTTTACAAGAATAAGGAACCGGAGACAACTTCAAAGGCCATGAATGTGAGAACCACAAAATAAAAATGGTCTTTCATAGAGTAGAATATTGAACCAGATAAATGAACCTCAACCTTAATACAATACAGATATTTAAGGAAGAAAGAATGTCCCAGATCTACCTGAGACAGTTTCTTTTGTTTACGGACTTGAGATACACACAAGTCATTTGCATCAGCTTCCCATCTGGGCTGTCAATGGAGGCCTGTGACAAGTGGACTTCCAGGGAAGCCCAATTATCAGAGTTCTAACCGGGTACAGGTGGACAACTGAAACCAAGACATGGGAAGGAAATACAAGACCTGACTCTGAGTATGCTCAACAGGCCTGCACCACCCTGAACCTGAATGACAATTTGCAATGGCTCAGCTCCACTGTCAACTTGAATGGGTTTAGAATCACCATGGGCAAACACACTCTAGGGGTATCCATGCGGGCATTCCCACAGAGTTTTAACTGAAGTAAGAAGACTCATCCTAAATGTGGTTGTTGCCTTCCCATGGACTTGTGTCCCAGAATGAATAAAAAGGTGAGCTGAGCATTGGTGTCCATCTCTCTTCGCTTCCCAGCTGTGCCCAGTTGCCCCCTGCCCCAGCAACCATGCCTTCCCCACTAACATGATAGATAGAACCTTCAAACGATGAGTCAAAAGAAACCTTCCTTCCTTGAGCCTCTTTACTCAGGCATTTTGTTACAGCAACAGGTAAAGTCCCTGACACATGTGTGCACACAGCTCCTGGCACTTTGACGCACATCTGAGTCGATCAGATTTCAAAAGTCCATATCTTGACTCATTGCATCTGGGATAGAACCTGGCATTCACATGTCCTCGTTTCTGGGTCTAGTCATTGCTCTCACAGCAAGATGTTAGATAGATCGAAGCATTTCATCCCAAAGTCACTCTAAAGAAATATGATGCCAAAAAGCATTGTGGGCTCTAAGACCCTCCGGTGGCTTATATCTCATCACTGTATACAGATACTTGTATTGTGCCATGTCTGGGAGAAGCTGATCAACTCCTGGGTTGGGACATAGGACCATTTGCGTGGGGCAAAGCCTTCTTCCTGACCAGCTCCTGAGCACTGGCACAGCAGACAGTCACATATTATTAGCATGCCCTGAATAGATTTTTTTATCATTTAATAATCAAGCTTTAATTAAAAATAAGTAATTCAAAGAGCGATTAATATGAGGTCGTTAATAGATTTGTTCGACACCCATGGCATTTAAATAGTGGCTGTAAACCAGTTCTTACTTATTCCAAAAATGTTTCTCCAATAATAAGCAAATGCAGTCTTTCAGTTTGCTTGGAGAACAGTTCCTAAGCCTGTTCTGCTTAACACTGATATGTCATATCTTAGAGAACAGTTTTTAAGAATTTATGCATTGGGTCAACAAATATTTATCTAGACTCTTCTATGTCTTAGCCATCATATTTCTGGCTGGTTGGAACAAAACGTGAGCACCCTTGGACCATGCTGCCACCCCTCCCTGTGTTAGTATGTTTAGTATGCCAATAACAGAAGGGTCCAGCTTGGCTTGAAAACCACCCATGAATTCTGTGATTATCAAAACTAGTCATGTAATTATTAGGTAAATAATTCATAAGGTAGAGCTGTGCTAAGGACATGGATCTGATCCTGAGGACCCAACTTTTAGGACCTCATTTTTGATGAGGGAAAGGAGGCCTTCATCACCCTGGCCCAAGCCTAGAGCCTGGCAGAGGGATCTATCTTGTGAATAGTTTCTCTAATTAATTTCATGAATAATCACCTGATAACATAGCAAAATGAAAAGGCAGCAGAGCACAATGTCATTAATAGTTAGCATCAAGTGTAGGCTTCGTATGCTTTTTTAAAAATAGTTGAATCCGGAAGTGCTTCATAATTATTGGGGATGATTTAGGGGTTGAGAATATTTGAATACACATAATGGGCTATGCTGGGAGTCGGACCCATGTTTCAACTCAGTTTTCATCATACTTCACAACACTTTAAACACTTAGCCTAAGGGGCCTTTGCACATGGTGTTTAGTGAATCTACATTGTGACTGCAAGCTGTCAGGTGAAGTCACATGCAGAACTTTCCATTTGCTGCATGATAGAGGTGATAGAGGAGTTTGAGGTCTTACAGCATTTCAAGTTTTACATTTTCAATTTAATGATGTCTAACATGGATAACTGCTTTAAAATCCTCCATTTTACCATTCACCAGAGAGGTTGTTAGTTATTTAACTTCCCAACCCTCATCTGTGAAGGAGACTGCTGGGATGTCAGTCATGTGTCATGTCATATGTCAGTGTCGTGCTGGGGATACTCAGTGATGTGGGATGGCCTTCTGTATATGCATTGCTTTTATTGGTTGATGAATGAAGCTGTTTTGACCAATGGCTTAGCAGATTAAAGCCAGGTGGGAAATCTGAAAAGAGACATAGAGAGAATAGGCAGAGTCAAGGAGACACCATCCAGCTACCAAGGAAACAAGACATGTACAAAATGAGGTAATGCCACGTGGCAATACATAGACTAATAGAAATGGGTTAATTTAAGATGTGAGATTTAGGTAGAAATAACCCTGAGCCATCGGCCAAACAGTGCTGTAATTAATATAGTTTCTATGTGATTATTTGGGTCTTAGCAGCCAGGAAACGAAAGCAGAGTCTCTGTCTACAGCTAACCACCTCAGAAGTATAAGTGCATGTGATCACCAGGGTAACAGCAGAGGGAGCAGCAGCGACAGTGGTCATGGTAATAAAGGTGGGAACACCCACAGCTCCATTGTAGCAAGACCAAAAACATCCAAGGCTGTAAATAGTGAGAGTGATTGGGCAGCAACAGGGGAGATGTCTAAGCTGATAGTCTAGGAGTTTCGTGTTATCTTACATTTTATTCATTTGTTTATTATAAGTGTCTCTATGGGGACACATTTGTGCCATAGTGCACAGAGCACAACTTATGGGATTCAGTTCTCTGCCTCTAGCATGTGAACCCTCATGTTCAAACTCAGTCCTCAGACTTAGTAACAAGCCCCTATATTCACTGAGCCATCATGCTGGCCCCTGTACATTCTCTCTTGACTATGTATAATTATCTTAATTTTCTCTAACTCTGATCCCAACTCTGGGCCTTATTTTGAGGCAACCATACTAATGAAGCTAGAATCTCTCCATCACTTAACAGGAGCAAACAATTATAAGTGTGCCTAGGATTGATTAGGCAAAGGTTCCAAGAAGAACTGAAGACATGAAATAGCAGTTCAGAGCACTTTCTGCTCTTCCAAAGGACTTGGGTTTAATTCTCAGCACCCACGCAGCAGTTTACATCAGTCTGTAACTCCACTTCCAGGGAATGGAGCATCCTCTTCTGGCCTCCAGAGCCACTGCATAAACATAACTCACAGACACACATATAGACAAAAGACTTACGCTCTCTCTCTCTCTCTCTCTCTCTCTCTCTCTCACACACACACACACACAC
>LOJH01000967.1:7614-20879 GCA_001685095.1 Ellobius talpinus | reverse complement strand
CTCTCACACACACACACACACATACACACACACACAAAATGAAGAATTTTTCTTTAAAGTTCTACACTCACCAGTAGCTGAAGTGCTGGTGGGTGGGGATAGCTGCAGACTGAGGACATAGCTAACAGTGAATAAATAAATAGATGGGCTGTCTCATGGCCATTGCTTTGCCCTCCAATCCTGACCCAAGACAGCCTGGTCTTGGTGTGCTCCGTTGTGTCTCTCCTACTCTCTGACTTGGCTCAGGATCCAATTCTCGGCTTAAACCCTGGTCAAGTGCAAGCATGCAAAGGCTGATGAAAGAGGGTGAAAGGACCATCCTTGAATAATAGAAGCCTGGGGATTTCCAGGCTGTCTCTGCTCCAGGGAGCCCCCCACAGAGCAGCCCACCCTGGTGTGCCATCTGTGTCTGTGACTGTCTGGGTGTCCTCCCTGCACCCTGATTGGGTGCCATTAGGAGTCCTCTGCTTTCTAATGCAGACTGCATTGGGTATTGTTTGTGACAGCAGTGCCCCACCCCTGTAATTACTTAATTCTTCTGGAATGTGGAGGACTGGCATTGGGCTCTGAACCGGGCCACAGCAAGTCAACTTTTTCCTTGTTACACAGGACACCATTTACCTAGAGCTGCAGCAAGGGTCAAAGTCCCTAAGAAAAAAGAGATTTCCTTGGGTTAAATTTGAAATTAGATGTGGGGTGTACATCTTTGGAATCCCTCACATATACTCCAGAGACCAGCAAGGGACAGTTAGTAAATGTAGTGTGTTTGTGATTCCTTTTCTCCCTGCCTCGCCCCTCCCTCTCTCAAGATGCTAGGACTCAAAGCCAAATCCATTAAACAATTCCTACTTTGATTTGCAAAAGCCAACAGACATTCTGTGAGCACAGGGAGCAAGTCTTTTCTTGCTTCTGAGTTCAGGAGTAAAGTGTCTTTCCATTCAGGTCCTCTGAGGTATGTCAGGCTGAAGGGTGATCTAACTCATTTTCAAGGTAAAAGGAGTGTTCATTGTCCACACCATTCTTTTCAGTCATTCTCCTGTTGGGGAACCCACAGGGGCTGATCACTCAGCCTTGATTCCTGCATCTTCAAGCGAGAAATGCAAGATTCCATTCACGAGGCAAGCACAGTGGAATGGGATGTTCCCCAGGCAGGGCTTGACCCCACCCATATGCTCCAAAGGCACTTGTTGAAGGGGAGAGGCTTGCTAAGTGGACACAACAACAATTGTAGAGGAGGAAGTAAAGGAAGAGGTAGCTGCGAATTCAGCTCAGAGATGTCTCACACAAAGCCCTCCAGGAACAGTGACCGACAACCACCAAGGTCACATAGCCACAGCTACAGAGCAACAACTACACAGGTCCACACTCCTGGGCTGAACCCTTCCATCTACAGACCAAAGGACAAAGTCGTGGCTATGGAAAAGACATCTGAAAACCCCTCTTTGTCTTCCCTCTATGTTATTTTTCATCAGAAAATAGCCTTCCAAGCGTAACACTGTTTCTTACATTCTGTTGGCTGGGGGCACCCGTGATGGCAATGCACACTTGTAATACTTACAAGCATCTTCCCCATCTCTGCTTCCTTACCTCTGCTTCCTGTTACTGTGATAAAATGCCCAGTCCAGAGCAATTTCAAGGTGAAAGGGCTGATTTGGCTCTCAAGCCCAAGTCACAGTCTATCATTGCAGGGAAATCAAGGCAGGAACTTGAAGCAGCTAGTCACATCACAGCCACAGTCAGAAGGAGAGAGAAATGAATTAATGCACCTGTGCTTGCTACCACTCTTCTCTCTCTACTCCATAAAACCCAGAAGCCCCTGTGCATGGAATAGAGTCACCCATAGTGGGCAGGTCTTCTTGCCTCAATACGATAACCAAGACAACTCATAGACATGTCCATAGGCAAACCTGATCTACTTCTAACAAGTTCTCTAGTCAATCTTGAATTGTACTAAAGTTTGAAGATCTGTTAGTTACTTTTTTATTGCTCCTGATTAAACACCATGACCAAAGCAACTTGGCAAAAGAAAGAGTTTATTGAGGTTTACAGTTCCATAGGGTTACAGAGTCCATGAGGGCAAAGTAGAAGCAGGCATGGCGGCAGGAGCAAGAGATTGAGGGCTCACATCCCACACTGCAAACAAGAAGCAGAGAAAATAAACAGCCAAATGGTGTGAGCCTTTAAACTTTCTAAGCCTGCCTCTAGGCACATACTCCTTCCAACAAGACCATACCTCCTAAGCCTCACCAAACAGTGTCAAAAACTGAAGACCTAGTGTCTACATGCCCAAGACTCTGGGGGGCCTTTCTAATTCCAACCACCACAGACAATGATGGATCATGACCACAACTGGATAAATGTCTAGGCAAGCCTTATCTCGAAGTGGCCTGGGTCTCAGTTTGCTCTCTATTGCTGTGATGAAATACCATGACCAAAAGCAACTTGGAAAGGAAAGTGCTTGTTTCATTTCGCATCTTTTAGTCCATAACTCAAGGCAGGAAATTGGAGGCGGTAACTGAAGCAGAGACTATGGAGGAACAAAGCTCACTGGCTTGCTCTCTATGGCTTGCGCTGCCTGCTTTCTTATGCACCCTGGGACCACCTGCTATGGGGGTATAAGCACAGTGGGGTGGGCTCTGCTACAGCAGCCATCAATCAAGACAATGCCCCACAGACAACTTGCCTACAGACCAATCTGATGGAGGCATTGCCTCAATTAATATTCCCTCTTCCCAGATTTCTCCAGGCTTGTGTCAAGCTGACAAAACCAACCAGCAAAGCCTGGCAGACTGTGACTGACAGGCGTGGTTGGCTGACTGCTCAGTAGTGTTGTTTTTTACCCTCCCCTGGATCCCAAGACTACAGACTTAGAACATGGGGCGTTCTCTTCCCTAGTCTAGCAGATAGTGGTGACCTTGATTTTGAGTTCTCATCGATGAAATGTTTGAAAACTCCATCAGAAACCTTAGGAAATATCTCTTTCCAGATCAGAAAAGGGCACGTAAGGAAAGCCTCCACAGCACTGTCAATCTTTGCTCCTGTTTTTGGATATAGTGTGTTGGAGTCAGCTACCTCTTATCTGCAGCCATCTTGTCATCATGACAATACAATCAAGAAGCCTGCAGAGCCACCAGCTCAAAGCAACAGTGCTATTGCAAGCTGCATGGTGCTGATGATATTGCCTTCATAAACAAGGAAAATGTTAGCCTGGCTAGATAACTATTCTTTCTGGCCTCAGATTCACAGAGATCCACCTGCCTCTGCCACCGGAGTGCTGGGATTAAAGGTGTGAACCACCACCACCTAGCCCGTAATTCTTTTTAACTTAAAAAACAATCTGTCATCATATCTATCATTGTACTGAAGAATGCTGCCTCTATAATAATCATAAGTAGCCATCATATAACAAAATGTGCATTTCTGTATAACTTATACTAAAATTAAGCAAATTTAGTTTAAAGATGAAATGTTGGCCTGTTAGAGAGGTGTTTGATTGTACAGTCAATGAGAGGAGGGGGACACACACACTGGTATCACTTGCCTTTGTCAAGGTATGGGGTCTCCCTTCCTGAAGTGTGCCACACAGATCTAAAAATAAGATTTTTGCTCTTTTCTGATTTGGAAGTTAAGATTGCTTAACTCAAGTGGTCCAGTGAGACTGAGTCTTTGTGAAGGCCACAGGGGAAGGAGAAGCCACACTGTGCCTCTTCCTGTGTGTTGAATAACATCTTTCTAGAAGGCGTTGAAGTCGTGACCTCCAGAAACATACAAACAACCTTATTTGAAAATAAAGTTTTACCAGATGGTAAAAATGAGGTGATTAGAGTGGATTCTAACCCAGTGTGACTGTACCCTTCTAAGAAAGGGGAGTTTGGGCACTGAAGTGGCCTGATCAGAGGGGAATCCTGTGCTGTGCACAGAGACGGTCACATACAAGCCAAGAATGCCCACAGCTACCAGAAGTCATGAGAAGGACCTGGAATGGACTCCCACAGCCCTTAAGAGTTCCTCTCTCTATTCATGTCAACCTCTTTTCTAGAGTCTTCTGACTGCTGACAGCCAGCCCTAGGCATTCCCAGCTTATAGACTTACCTCTCTGAATTTTGCCACTCTGAATATAGAAACGGCCTTCTATATCTCTGTCTCTAACAGCTTTCCATATCTCTGTCTCTTTTAAGGACAGTTGTCATTGGCCTTAAAGGATCTGAAGATATTTACCTTAATTATATCCACAGATCTATTTATAAATAAGGCTACATTCACAGATACCAGAGTTCAAGACCCATGCATGTGCTTTGGAGATAAACAGCGCAGCCCACAGGACTAGGAACAGACTTGTGGAAATTTCAAGTCACAGGATTATTTGATTTCTGTGGCTTTCTTGACCTACAAATGAAACATTGTATTGTAACCCAGACACTTCCAGAACTTTCCTCTTGGTTGGTTGAAAATCCTCAACACCTATCATGAAAAATTTAAGTTGGAAAATAGGATTCCGTGGTTTATAACATAAGAAACCTGCAAACAACACATCCTAGGTGTGAGGCAGAAAGAGGAAGCAGAGTGGAGTGAGGAAAGATGTCACCATCCTCCAGTGTCTTCTTGTTTTCCTAATCCCCCCTAGACCAGGCTCCACCTTCTCAGATTACATCTGTCTTCCTACACCTCAGGGTGCTACAGGATCATTGATCCTTTTAGATGAGCCAGTGGATATCCACCATTCCCATCCCCCAGGAGCCTGACACACAAAGACGAATAACACCAAGCCAGACTGTGGTATGCAATGAGAGCTGGCCCTGACATGAGATCACAGGACTCGAATTTGTTCACTATTCCTCCTCACCGTGGCCATGGCTGGTGTCAGGCTTTGGCCTTATTCTAAGTATGAAATCTCCGTGATAAATTAAATCAATTATCTTGAGAGTCCCTAAAGGGACAATAGAGGCTGAGATAAAGGATACTAGGGGGTCCCCAAAGAGTTACTCCTTTCAGTTAGCTGCAGGGGCTGGCCCATCGCTCCAGTTCCTTCCACACCACAATTGCCTGTACCCGCTCACTTCGGAATTTGGACAGTCATTGAGGTTTTTTTTTCTTTCTTTCTTTTGCATATGATCAGTATGGAGATTTATGGAGACTCTTGCTTTTTATGCAGCTAAAGAGGGAAACATACACACACATTCTACACAATAGCAGCAAATGAACCTTCGCCAGCTCCGCACACATTTATACAGCAACAGCAGACATAGTGACACCAGACTGTGAGGAGAGAAAGCAAGCTTGTCAATATTTACAGAGACCAAAATGGGGAGGCCTCATGTTTCTCCTTCCTTCCCTCAACAAACATGGGTGGAGGCCAGGGTCTTGGCGCCAGAGGAAGAGTTGGGGATCATGAAGCTGCCTGAAGGTGCCAGGGGTGTGAGATGTGATCCCTATGACACAACCAAGCACTGTGGGTTTGGATGTGGGATGATGCCAGGTGATGCCAAGGCCTGGGGGGATGCAATGCATGACAGCAATGACCTCTGACCCTGTGCTTCAGAAGAAAGCTCAAAGAGGCACCCTTAGTTCCATCCTGAGAGATGCGCAGGACAATGGGGCACAGGTATTCCATGACCACCTCAAGATGCAAGGCCATTTGAAGCCTACAACTTCTCAACTTGAAAATGAACCCCAGTGAAGAGACGTTCTTTGTTAAACCTCTCTGAATCCTGTACACATTGGCCTTCTCCTCACTGTGACCAAAACACTAACAGGAACAGCCTCAATGGGAAAAGAATCATTACTTTGGCATATGTTTTCAAAGGAGTGAACCCGTGTTGCACAGCCCCGTGGACTTCGGCAGACTGTTCTGGTGGTGGGAACCTGTGGAGAAAGAGGCTCTTCTTTACTCCTATGGGTGGAGAGATGCCGCCTTCAGAATTCTTCAAACCCCATCGGTAGCCACAGTCTGAGCTCCCGTGCTCCGGGGAGGAGAATACACATCGGGTCACAGGTAAAGGAAGCAGCATTCAGTGTTTGTTTTTAGGAGGTGAGAGCACGCAGAAGCAGAAAGGACAAGTCCAGAATAGAGGGTGGGCATCCTCTGCGTGGACCGTCCATGTCTCCTCACCCACCTCCTGGGAGATTGACCTTCCTGGACCTGATAGACATTCTCTTAGACACCGTCTTTATCCACACCTCGGTCTGCTACAGTCAGATGCGGGGATGCAGTGTGTGTGGAGGTGTAACTGCCTGCAAAGCTGAGAAGTTTGCCAGGGAGTACAGTGACTCTTCCGTGAGTTCCACAGGAGGAGAGTCTCTGTGATGTGGCCTAAGCCTGCTGTCGGGCTTTCCAGGAGCCCTGTCCATCCTTCCTCTAGTCAGCTGGAGCCTTCTTACTGTCTTCCTCTGTGCCCAAGGCCTTATGGTTTTAGCTACACTTACCTTATGGTGGACACCAAGCAGGAAGAGAGGAAGGGACCAGAGAGAAGGAAAAAAAATCAGAAGACAAGTCCCCAGTGACCTACTTACTCTCCTAAAGTTTCCAGAACATTCTAAAACAGTAGCATCAAATGAGGACCAAGTGTTCAATGCAAGAGTCAGTGGGCACATTTCACAGTCTACTCAAAAGTCTCTCCTAAGGTGTGTGATTGACAAGTCTACTAGCTGCCTCATTCAACCATGGATAAAGTCACTCGACCCCTCCACACTTTTCTGGGGTCCATTCCAGTCTGAGGAGTGAGATTGTGTCTCAGCCTGCAAGCTTGTTGGTCTTTTTAACTCAGGCTAATCCATTTAGGTCTAAAAACACGGAGGCCTACTCACCTGCCTGGTCAATCGAAAGAAAGCATGTGTTCGTGTGTGTGCACAGCAATGGGGGTCGTGAGTGTGAGGCCTGAAATGAGTAAGTCCAAAGGTTCTGAGTTAAGATGCGGTCCTGTCACACATAGTTTTAGTAGCCTTTATTTCTTCAGTTAATCCCACCTCCACGGCATGGGAGCAGGGCTAGTCACATGCTGGCCTGAGCTCTTGGTCCCTTGTGTGGAGGAGAAGAGGGCTCATTGCAGGGTTCCAGCCTGAACTGCAGAGCAGGAGGCCAGAGATCTACTTGAAACTCTAAGTCAATTGTTCTCAGCCTGAGTTGTTACCCCGTGGGGGGGATGTCGAACAACCCTTACTCAGGGTCACCTAAGACCATTGGAAAACACAGATATTAACATTACAACCCATAACAGTGGCAAAATTACAGTTATGGAGCAGCAGCAAATATAATTTTGTGGTTGGGGCTCATTATCACATGAGGAACTGTGTTAAAGGGTCACAGTGTCAGGAAGGTTGAGAACCTCTGTTCTGTCTCTCTTTGGTGCATTGCCTTCCTCTCCTGACTTCTTCCTCCACACCCAGCAGATGTGACTCCTTAGGTCCTGGGCGATCTCTCAGGTCACAGGGCAAGGCGCCACATCCCTCCACCGGGAGCCACCGAACCTCCCTCAGCATGACAGTCAATCCCCTCCAAATCTGCGGTGTGCATCCCACAGCCACTCAGTCCATGTGACTGGCTCCTGATTTGCTGGATCAGGAGGCAGAGCCGCAGCACTACAGAGAGCACCTTTTCTTGAGCCAGGCCCTCTCCCAGCCAACCTGTGGTAGCCTCATGGAGGCTGTCCGGTTCCATGCCGTGGAAATTGAATTTTGCTCTGAACACAGCCTTCTCCTGGAGCAAACATTTCGAGCAGACTAAACCTCTCTAACAATGAGCCCAAAGTTTCATAGCAAAGCAATTTCACTTGGCAATTTGCTCAACGCTTTTAGTTCCTCTAAGTTCATCTCTCACTAAATTATTTTCCGGGACCATTCATTTTTAACATAATAAGGCATGTGATAATAAGACCTTCGCCAGATGGGTGCGTATCTTACAATGCCTTATTTTCTGTCTTGGAGATTTAATCAAATTCACTAAGTTAGGAGACCATAATAGATATTTTCAATAATATATGTTAAAAGGGTTTTTATAGGATGTCTTGCGATTTGTGAATAAAATCAGACAGAGTGTATGTTTGCTACTTCCACTAGATGATGAATTAACTGACCCAGGGGAGTTAGATATGTCCCCCACTTCCAGATCTTGTCAACCCAGCACCCTCTGGGCTAGCCTTTTTGAGAAAGTCACTAAATCGAGATGCATCTTATCACAAGGAAAAAAAAGTACATCTTCTGTTGGCTTCCTTAAAAGCCAAAACAAGAGTAAGAAATGACCATTGCTTACAACTGATCTCCTCTAATGGCCCCTTGTACTACTTGCAAGACCTAGTGGCTTGGGGGTATCCAGGTGCTTCTTAGTTTTTTGTGAGCCATTATAACTTGCTCAGGGTCAAAATGACTCTAAAAATACCCAAAGATGCTATCTGTCTTCATTTTCGAGAATGGATTGTGTGCTGGTTAGTTTCTTATCTACTTGACACAAGCTCAGATCAACGGAGAAGGAACCTCAGCTGAGAAATGCCTACATCAAAGCCGCCAGTAGGTAAGTCGGTAGGACGTCTCCTTGACTGATGACTGATGCCCAGTTCGCAGAGGATGGCACCAAGCCAGGTGGTTCTGGATGTTATAAAAAGAAGCTGAGAAAGCTATGTGGAGCAAACCAGGAGGAAGCACTCCTCCATGGCCTCTACTTTAGTTTCTGCCCTGACTTCCCTCAGTGATGCACTGTGACCGGGATATGTGAGCCAAACAACCCCTTTCTACTCCAAGTTACTTTTGGTAGTGGTGTTTATCACGGCAACAGAAAGCAAAGGAGGACAGCCTGCTATCTGTGTTTAGATCGCACCCGTGAGTGTTTCCTCACAGCCCACAGACTCTTGTTCTGTGCTGCTTAGCAATGTTACTATCACATCCTGTATCTTCAGTATTAAGCCATGGCATGATGACGTGTAGCTGGCTTTTGTCTCTGGATCTGAGAGGGGAAGGGGCTTCTGAGACACCTGCTGTGACATGGTGCATGGAGAGGGTGGTGTCCCTACCTAAATGTCTCTTTTTGAAACTGCCTGAGCCCCTTGTCAAGGGGACAGAGCAAAACCAGCATGGGTGTTCAGTACAAGACTTTAAAGGTTCACTATACATGTGCCCATGACTTTCTTTATTAACAAGACTTTAAAGGCTCACTATACATGTGCCCATGACTTTCTTTATTAACAAGACTTTAAAGGTTCACTATACATGTGCCCATGACTTTCTTTATTAAGCATGTTTTTATTTGGCCTCACTGGAGTGATAAACAGGTTTAGTTAGACTGCCGTTTGTGGACATGTGTACCTACAGTGCTTCCTAATGCAGGCCTGTTTAATCTTAAAGTCTGTTAACCATGACCAACTTTAGGCCACTTCATCCTCCAGTCCACCTTGTATTGATCCAAGATGATACCTTTCCAGGTGAACTCATGCAAAGTTGTCAAAAGCAAAACAAAAACAAAGTAAAACAGACAAAACAAAGAGCCAGACAGTGGTGCATGCCTTTAATCCCAGAACTCAGGGAAGCAGAGGCAGGCAGATCTCTGTGATTTCAAGACCAACCTGGTCCACAGAGTGAACTCTAGGACAACCAGTGACACACAGAGAAACCCTGTCTCGAAAACAAAACAAACAAACAAACAAATTAAAGAACAAAAAAAATGCATTCTTCCAACAAGGGGAGTGACTCCTTCCTGGAAGGGAGGTGGTAGCTCCTAGAGTGCAAAGGTCACCAGAATTCAGAATCACAGGCCCTACTTTAAGATCCCAGGCTCTTGTTCTTGTAACACAAATGTACACAGCTTCTCTCATCCAGCAGCCTCCTTGAACTCATCCATACAGGAAGTTCCCCTGCCCCTGTGGTCCTTCATCTCTACCTCCTCAGGTGATCAACTCTCCTTCTTTCTATCATATCTCTAGAAATTCTGGAGAATCCCACCAGGAGTGCCACATGTTCCTAGCAAAACTGAGGTCCCTTCTTATGGTTTTTAATCTCATTGATAAACATAATTTAAGAATGGACACAAAAGAAAGCATGCAGATAATTTTACGTGAGTTAAAAGATAAACCACATGGCTGGGAAACTGTAAATCTTGTCAGGAAGCTGCCCAGAGAAGGGGGATGGAGAGAGGAAAGAGATAAGCCATGCCATTTGAATCGTCTGCAGGCTCAGCCATAGGAGTCAGTTACATGTCCAGACAAGCACCCTCAAAGTGATAAGAGTTGGGGCGGGCTTCAGACAATGAGTAAAGACGCCTAAGTGTCAGGGAGAGCATGCTTAAGAAAGAGATTGACTCAGGAAGGGAAAAGTTATGCTTTTCTGAGCAAGGATTCATATGTGAAAAGTTTTTATAGCCTGATAAGCCTCTCTGCTGATGCAATAATCCAAGTCAGACCAAATCAAACCAAAGTAGAAAAGGCCCAGGTTTGATGGATCTCAGTGGTTCCGGTGACCTTCCAGCTTCCCCTGGGATGGAGATGGGAAGGAAGAGCAGGAAAACCACGGAGAGGGAAAAGGAAGACCAGAAAGACCATGTGTTCATTCTCTGGGGGTAGTTTAAATAGCCTGTGGGAGTGGTCTTGACCCTCTCTGGAGAGGGGTCACCTTTTGGCGGGCTTTCGAAGAGGTGGAGTCTGGACTGCAGCAACTCCCAGGGGAGGGAACCTGGAATGGAACTCTCCTCCCAAACATTTCAGACTTCCTGGACACAAAGATGCCAGAGGCTGGGGTGAAGCCCCAACCCAAACAATATGGTGCAGCTATGGTTGTGCCTCCATAGCAACTGTAGGAAGTGTGGAGATGTCGGGAAGGGAAAATACTTTACCTCATTAACTACTCTTTCTATCTTTTTAGCATAGTGTCTCCGGGTGGTCCTATGGCCAGGTGATGGATCCATCCAATTGGATGAACTCTTGAGTGAACAAAAAATGGCATATCTCCACCATAGGTCGAGTCCATTCTTTTAGCCAACTTGCCTTTTATGTACCTATAATGCCTACTCCCATTTCTTGGAGAAGATAGCATCTAGGTACATTTTTGGTGGCAAATGAATATCTTCCCCAGTCTTGTATTCCCACGGGCTGAGGAAGCATCAATACACATTTGCTCAATGCAGTTGAATTAATTCACAAAAATCTTCTCAGCTCTGTACTTTCAAAAACCTTCTATTTTCTCTCAAGTCAATGGCTCCATGAAAACCAGGGAAAAGGTAATCTTTTTGAATTTCCATCAGATTTCTTTTTCTTTTGGATATTGTGATTTTAAATATATGTCAGTATTTTAATTATAAGGAATTCAATGTGCATGAATATTTTAGCATTCTTCATTTCATTAATAAAAACACTTAGAATTAAGTTGTATGACTTGTACTTTTATTTCTCCAGAACAGATTTATAGATATCTGCTCTGGTTATTCTATTGTTCAGAGTTTTAATTCATTACGTCTGTGTGTGCAAAAAAATCTGTAGTAAATATCTTGTATGATTCTATCTCCTTAATTGCATGAGATAGTCCATGCAGCGAACTCTGGGTATTTATTGGTAGGAAGGTGTGAAGAAGGACGCTAAAAAGAAATCCCACACTAGCTCAGAATTGAGTATAATAGAGGGTTATTTATTTAGGGGTAGACTCACAGATTACAGTCCTCTGTCCGAACAGGGAACAGGGACCAAATACCATGGCCAGAAGAGAAGGCGACTGCTTTACTTCGACATTTTTAAGAGGCCATGTTCAAGTAGGCGGGTAAGGTAAAGGCTACAGGTTGTAAGGATTCCTACAGTAAACGTGGGTCTTCAACTTCCTTTAATGGACTCAGAATAGAGTCCATTCTGTGGACTTGCAGATAAGTCTGTGTTTCTTCCCTACATAAGCAGATAGACTAAGTCCCCACCAAAAATACAAGAGATGACTTATAGCTCTGTAGCAAGAAGAGGGACAGTGAGACTCAATGTGAGTGTGGGTCCCAGAGAGTGGGGATGTAAATCAGAACAGCTAATGTGGTCTCTGACTCCACATTCACACTGTGGCTCCTCTGTATACACACACACACACACACACAATGTATGTGTGTGTATATATATATAACTTAAAATTTCTTTACATTTGGAGAGACATGCGAAGCTCACACCTTTAATCATCTTTGCTATTGCTATTTTGGCACAACACAAAAGAATGTACTGTCATGGATGTGAAAACTACAAGATTTGACTGACAGGCTGAGTGGGGCTCTCGGGTCTCCTGGGTCTCCTAGCTAACCACCTAGGCCAGCTGAAGTGTCATATACTGGAAGAAGCAGAGTTTGAATGGCGCAGATGTGGATGAAGTCAGGCTCAAGAATCCATCTCCAGAGTGACAACAGAGAAAGGGCTGTTGGTCACTGACCCTTGGGTCTCCCTTGAAAGGGGCAGTTTGAGCATGGTCATACATACATGTGGGGTTGCTGTGAAGTCAAGATGAGACAGGCATGTGACAGTGGCCAGGACATGGTAGCTGAGTCTTTACTGCATTTGACAGAGGTACAGAAGGCAATGGTGACAGTCTGGCTCCCAGTAGGTTTACAAGTGCACATAGCAGGTAGTTAGTGGTATCTCGTACTTAGGTGTTCTGAGAGGCTCTGGTTCCATGGCTGTTACCACGTAGTGAGCAGCTACGGCTCCTCCTCCACACCACTCCCTTCTGCAGGCTCTTTTCCAGGTTTCAAGCCCACGGGGCTAAAAGGACTTTCTTCCAAAGAACTGAGCACATTTATCACATGGCAAGGTCCAAGTTCAAGCTGACACAGGAATGTGCCCCTGAGGAACGGCTGTTGGGTGGCTCTAGAAAGTCTCCTCACAGCCCAGAGTAACTGCTCAGGTGGACGCCTTGTGGTTGAGAGAGTCTTTTGTCCTCAGGACAGTGCATGAAGAAAATCAAGCAAAAGCCCTTCCTCCCACCATCTATGAACTTCCTGGCATCCTCGGGGTCTCAACCCCCCACACCCAGTCAGGCACGTAGGCAGAAGCCCTTCCATCTATCCCTTTGACAGTCTTGATGTGCTTTGTGAGGCTGCCAAGGAATGTGGCTGTTCAGTTAGTTCTGTTAGTCTGTGTCCCGGCCTTCTGTGTTTGCCTCCTCTTGGCAGCTGGAGCTACCTGAGGTTTGAAAGGAGCAGGGGAGACCAAGGGATGTGCTTCACCAAAGCTCAGCCAACTGCAAAGGACTGTGCACCCGTGGGTGGGAGATAGGCTGAATTCTTTTACGAGGTGTGTGTGTGTGTGTGTGTGTGTGTGTGTGTGTGTGTG
>LOJH01000966.1:42035-53587 GCA_001685095.1 Ellobius talpinus | reverse complement strand
GGAGGAGGAGGAGGAGGAGGAGAAGAAGAGGTTCTCAAAGTGGCATTTTGGGTACAAGCACTTACACAAAGCTTGACAGCCTGAGTTTATCACCAGAGCACAAGGTGGAAGGGAAGAACCTGCTCCTGAAAGCTGTCCTCTGGCCATTGTGCCTGTGAGTATGTTCACTGCCCCCCCCCTCTCACACACACACACACACACACACACACACACACACACAGATAATAAATAAAATAAAGAGAAACAGAGACCACACGGAGGCCTAGACAAAAAAGTGAAATGTGTCTCTAACCAGGGGTTTTCCGTTAAGAGTTTTGAACACGGAATGATGCTTTGATAAAGGCTGGCTGCATTGAAAGCCTACATTTTGGGGTGAGCTCCAGCCCTTTGACCTACAAGCAGAAGGGTTACATCAGATTAGCTGCTTTCAGTTTTTTTCTTCTACGTTTGGGGTACTGAGGCCCTCCCCAGGGACCACAAAAGAGGAAGCTCAGCAAGACCCTGGCCAGAGGAATGTCCCTCCTGACTTTTGTGCCGTCAGAGGATACCACAGCTGACAAGGGCTGGAGGACCCAAGGCTCTCAAGGCTCAGGGCAGGAACTTGTGTATCAGGCACTGCAAATCGACAGCTCTTCTTTTATGAATGTTGCTCTGCTTGTGGCAGCGATATTATTACTTTGCATTTACTACATCTCTGTGAACTGATTTATAAAATAATACCTGTGAATTGATTTATAAAATGATACCTCCACCTCAAAAACAAAAGTCTGGCTTGCCTGGAACTCATGATTCCCCTGTCTCAGCTTCCAAGTGCTGAGATTACAGATCTATATCATACCATCTGGTTAGAATGCCATGTAAACCAAAGTAATATGACTATATATATTATATATGTATAAAGATATATATATATATATTTTAAAATTCTAGATTCCACAAATTAGAGAAACATGCAGTATTTGTTTCTAAATCTGGCTTGCTTTGTTTGACAAAATGATTTTTATTTCAACCCATTTTCCTGTAAATGTCATAATTTCATTTTTCTTTACATACCAGGCATGGTGGCATATGTTTTCAACCCCAGCATTCCAGGGGCATGGGCAGACTGGTCTACATAGTATTCCAGGTAATCCAGAGCTATGTAGTGAGATTCTGTCAAAACAAAACAAAAAAACAACAAAAAGCCCCACTCCAAAAGTCACTTTTCTTTACAGCTGCATAAAAGGCAATAGAACCACATTTTATTTCTTTTTTTTAAAGGGGTGTTTATGTATGTATGTTATGTATATGGGCATTTTGTCTGCATATAGGTCTACACACCAGAAGAAAGTATTGGATCCCATGGAACTATAGTTACAGGTGGTTATGAGCCACACGTGGGTACTGGGGATTGAACCCAGTATCTCTGAAGATCAGCCAGTGCTTTCAACCATTGAACCATCCCTCTAGACCCTAAACTGCATTTTCTTTACCCCTTCTCTGTTGATTGACACCTAAGTTGGTTCCATTACCTGGATACTGTGGACAGAACAGCTATGAACATAGATGCGCAAGTATGTGGACTTAGATTCCTTTGGAGGCCTAAAAGTTCAGCCATACGATCGTTCTAATTTTAGTTTTACCAAAAAGCCTCCATGCTGATTCACACTATGCTGTACTGACCACATTGCCAGTGTTAGTGATTCCTCTTTCTCCACAATGTCACCAGCATCTGTTGTCATGTTTTCCTCTTGATAGCAGTCATAGACTATCATTTTAAAGCTTGCGCATAAACCTTTGAGAGCTTGGGATGTAGTACAATGGATAGAGCCCTTGCTTAGCATGCATATAGCCTGGGTTCTGGGCTCTAGAACCACAAGATCCAGGTGTGCCGGTACATGCTTGTCACCCTAGCACTGGGGAGGTGGTAGGAGGAAGGCCAAAAGTTCAATCATTCTCAGCTACATAGTAAGTTTGAGGTTAACCTCAGCTACATGAGACTATCTCAAAACAAAAACAAAAACAATTTTAAGAAATAATTCTCTGTTTGACCCACTTCATTCATTGCGTGCTAGCCTTTCGTCTTTCTTTTTGCTGGCAAGGATAGCCAAGGCCATCCCAGTTTCAACCACTCTGCAGAGGATCCCCTCATGGCTATTGTTTATTTTGACTTTATTTTGATAAAGTCAGCAAAGACAGATGGTTCAGGGGTGATGTTGGGGAAACCAGGTGCAAGTCAGGTGCAAGCTTCTAGAACTTTCTCCCACAGAGTCACACCAGCTGTGCTTCATTCCTCCAGCAACACACGTGGGGTCACTTGTTTCTTATTTCCATTTTGTGGGATGGGATGCTGGCCAATTCTAGAAAAAAAGAAAGCCAGTGAAGACCTTCAAAACAGCCGGACAGTGGTGGCACGTGCCTTTAATTCCAGCGTTTTGGAGGCTGGTGGATCCCTGAATTCAAGGCCAGCCTGGTATAGAGCGTGAATTCTAGGATAGCCAGGACTACACAGAGAAACGCTGTCTTGGAAAAAAGAAAAAAAAGAAAAAAACCCAACAACTTTTAAAACGACAATACCCCCAACAAGTTGTGTTGTGTGATGTTGACCACCAGAGACGCTCAAGACAGTTTTCCAACAGGGAACCGGTCACATGAGCATCTCTCACTGTGTTCCTCGACATCAGACTTCAAGAAGGGAGTTAAGAGATGGCTCAGTGGGTGAGGTGCTAGCTGTGGAAGCGTGAGGACCAGAGTTCAGATCCCCAGGAGGAACGTAAACCTGGGCATGGTAGCAGAGAACAAGAGACTCGATCTCAAGCAAGGTGAAAATGGAGGACCTGTACCAAAAGTTGTCTTCTGAGTTCTACATATGCACTGTGGCATGTTCTTACATGTGCACACACACATAAATAGTTAACATAGATTTCCTAAAGAAAAGTACAAACTGTCTGTTGGTCCATCCGTTTGTCTGTCCTTCCATCCATCCATTTATCTAGCCCTCCGTCTAGCTATCTTTTTTTTTTCCCTTGAACTCACAGAGATCTACTCGCCTCTGTCTCCAGAGTGCTGGGATTAAAGGCATGCCCCACCAATGCTCAGCCAGGTAGGCTTCTCTAAAAACAGTAGTCAAGCTTGATTTGTTAATTCTCCTCTGTTCTTAGTTTCCTCCTTTGGCTAGTCTTCTCCCTCTCTCTCTCTCTCTCTCTCTCTCTCTCTCCTTCCTTCTTTCCTTTCTTTCTTTCTTTTGAATAATTTACTGGAAACAAGCAAACAAAAGGACTTTGCCTGCTGTTTGTCCATTCCCTTTCACAGGCCCTACCCAGAGCAGCACTCCTCAGGAAGCATGGTTGTCTTAGAATTAAGGAAAGAAAGAAGGCTCACTGTGGGATGATTATCTCACATGTGTATGGTCCTGGGCTCAGTTCCCAGCACTGCAAAAACCAAACCGAAATGAAAGCAATAAGTAAAAGGATGGCTGGCTGGATCTCTGACTGGTTTTCACATAAATTCAGCGTGTTTCTGGGTTGTCTTGTCTGACTTTATGTTGGTGTGTGCTCTTAAACAGTCAGTTCATTCTTCTCCAAATAACTTGTGTGGCAGGTCCTCAATTCACAAGGATTTTTTTTTTCTACATCAGACAAAGTCTATGTAGCTCAGGTAGGTTGTACTTCAAAACTTCACAGCTCATGTAGCTTTGAACTTCCTATATAACCGAGGATGACTTTGAATTTCTTATCTCCCTGCTTCCACCTCCCAAATGCTAGGATAGCCTGGTGTGTCCTACCAAGCCCAGTTTTTGAGGTGCTGGGGATTGAACCCAGACTTTTATGTATGCTAGCCAGGTACTCTTATCAACTGAGCCCAGATAGTACTTTTTTTTGGTTTTTGTTTTCTCTGTGCAGCCTTGGCTGTCCTGGAATTTGCTCTGTAGACCAGGCTGGCCTCAAACTCAGAGACCTGCCTGTCTCTGCCTCCTGAGTGCTGGGATTAAGGGCGTGCACCACCATTGGCTGGCTATAGATAGTACTTTTGAATTAATCTGTACTATCTATAGTATGGTGCAATACTTTAAACATCGCTACCTATTTTTAAGGGCTTCAGGATTAGAAATTAGAGTCCTACTGAGTTCAGAGAGTTTATTGACGTTGGAGGAAAGATTGATTATGGCTGAATCTGAAATGTCCTTCACAGACTCATGTGCTGAATGCTTATTACCCAACGGGGCATCTTTAGGACCTTAGATGTCCAAAGAGCCAAAGAAGTAGTAATTTCTTATACAAAATGAAAATGAGTTACAAGAAAAACAATACTTCCTTGTCAACGGCCTTTCACATCAGGGTCCTAGTCTCTTTCGTGCCCCTGTGACCAAAATACCCACCAGAAAAAACCTTTTAGGGAAGAAGGAGTCACAGTAGCTTATGATCTTAGGGGGTTTTGGTGCATCATTGAGGGAAGGCAACAGCAAAGTGTGGGGGAGGGGCTTGCATTACAGCAGCCCAAGAAGCAGGAAGGAGCCAGGGCCAGAGTCACATATAGCTTNTTTTTTTTTTTTTTTAATGTGTCTCCATCTCTACCAGCTAGGACCTACCTTTGAAGGTTCCACAACCTCTTTTTGATTTTTCTTGGATACTTTTTGTTCATATTGAATTTTTTTTCTTGATCAGAAATGCCATATTTTAATAGATTTTAGAATTAAAATGCAAGTCAACTCTAATAGAGCCAAGAAGCCTTCGTTGGAGGCTACA
Source organism: Ellobius talpinus (assembly GCA_001685095.1). Taxonomy (NCBI): domain Eukaryota; kingdom Metazoa; phylum Chordata; class Mammalia; order Rodentia; family Cricetidae; genus Ellobius; species Ellobius talpinus. The sequence continues at coordinate 48,863 of LOJH01000966.1, read as the reverse complement.
GACATTTTTTTTTAATTGGTTGGCTAGTTATCTTGATGTGTGGAGTAGGTTTGATCAATAGACCCAGGAAGAGGTAAAAATATGGTGGGAAGCTGGAAGCTGGTGGGGTGGGGAGAAGAAGTTCTCATCCTCGCTCCCATCCTCAGCTAAAATGTAACAGCAACAGAAGGCTGGTAAAGTCCAAAGTGGCGAGGCCCGGCTCAGATGATAACCTCCCAAATGAGGTTTTCCTGATGAGGTGGGGCAAAGCCTGGAACCGGCTGACACTTGCCTCGGTGGCTATTCAGAGGAGGGGCTTTCCACTAAAGGCACACCAAGGAGGAGGAAAGGGGAAATGAGAAAGGGAAACATGAAAAGTCTAAATCAAGGAACCAGTGTTAGTAATTGTTGATGGATCTGGAGCCTGAAAGCGGGTTTAGGAAAATGACATTGCATTGAAAATCTGCTGCCCTTGAATTTCTCATCCCCCTGCTTTTCCCTCTTGGGTGTACGGGTGTGTACTGCCATGCCTGGTTCACACAGTGCTGGGGCTGTGTGCGAACCATGCAAACGCTACCAGCTGAGCTCCATCCTTGCCCCTAATCTTCCCTTTTAACAAGGATGCTCAGATTACTTCCGTTTACTCTAACTACTCTTTTTGAAGACCCTACTGCCAAATGCAGTCACTTTCCAAGGTACCAGGAGTTGTGACTTTCACATTTGAATGGGAGCAGGGCACAGGAATTCACACAGTTCAGCTCCTGCTATCATGAAATGTAATTACCAATTTGGTAGAATTTTTATAGTTTACATATGGGGCCCTCTCTACCTTAGCGCAGAGTTTTCCATGTATGTCATCAGCTCCCCTGCATCCTGCAGCTTCAACATCAGTATTGCACCAGCACACCCTGGTGAGAAATGCGCATCCAGACCTACTCACTAGAAATGCTAAAGGCAGGTCCAGTAAACCCTCCAGGTGTGCTTCATGCTGCCTCTTCGTGCTGCCTCACCAGAACCCAGCTTTAGCTCTTTGGTACAGAGTTGGTTTCAGTTGTAAAATTCCGGTCATGTTATCCCCATGTCCTTTTCTAAAGGATGGGTCTCCGGAGGCATCAGGTGGTGATTGATGGCTGGGGTCTGCCATACAGCAGCATTTAAATCAGTGCCCATCTGTCTTGTATCTTTCGACATTCAAATATCACCTACTCATGTGAGGGTTTAAAAGGACGGAAGGTCCAGTGGGAAGATTTCTCATTTGAGGAATGAGATTTTTTGGCTAATCTGGGCTTCAATTTTATTATCTTGAAAAAAAAAGAAAGAAATTTGCACTTCTTTTCTGGCTCTGCCAGTCTATGCATCCTTAGGAATGGCTGAGCATAACCGGTGTCAGAGCTGTGACATTCTGGGAGTCACTGGATGGTTAGGCCAAATGTCCAGAGTGATGGCAGTTCCAGCAGTCTTCAACTTGATTTCCTTCAAGTTGGAAGTCTCTCAGAGGGGAGCATGAGGTTTGGATAAAATTGTCTTAGTCCATTGTTGGGTTACTATAACAATACCTGTTGCCGGGTAATATATTAAGAAAAAGTTTTCTTTAGCTCATGCTTTGGAGATTCAAGGGCATGTTGCTGACACCTGATTGTTATGATGAGGATGTCGTGGTAGATAGCTTTACAGTGACAAGAATGTGTGCGAGGGTGAGGGGTATGGTGGGTTAGGATTAGGGGATGTTCCAAGCTTTCTTATGACACCCATTCTCAGAGAACTAATACACTCCCCGTGACTTAATTCACTCCCTCAAAACTGCATGAGTTCGTTCACACTCAAGGAGTAACTTAATTACCTCCTGATAGGCCTGCCTCTTAAAGGTCCTGATGCACCATGCAGGGAATAGGGTTTTTTTTTTTGCATGGGACCTTAGGGGGCAGACTATATCCCAAACACAGTACCCATCACTGCCGTGTCTTTTAGATGTGTTTTAGAGCATGCTCTGGGTGCTTGCTAAACATGGGAGCACAGAGCTGAGAATCAGCATGAATGTTACCCTCAAGACCTCAAACTTCCCCAGATGTAGGGTGTAGCTTCCTCTTCGAACAACCTCTGTAGAGTCCTGGGCCCCAGTGGGGCTTCCTCATTAGGAATCCTTGCTCCCATATTTCTTTCTTATTCATCATCTTAAATTTTTTAAAAAATGTACTTTTATTTAGGTGTATGCATATGCTTGTATGTGTACCACATGTGTGCAGGTTCTTGCAGAGGCCGGAAGAGGGCTGCTGAATCCTGATGCTTGAGTTACAAGTGGTTGTGAGCCACTTAATATGGGTGCTGAGAACCAGACCTGGGTCCTCTGCAAGAACAGCAAGTACCCTTAACCACTGAGCCATCCCATTTCTCCAGCCTGCTCTGCTTTCTACCTTAGCTTTTTGTTTTGTTTTTTGTTTTTTCAAGACTGGGTTTCTCTGTGTAGCCTTGGTTGTCCTGGAACTCACTCTTGTAGACCAGGCTGGCCTTAAACTCAGATATCCAGCTGCCGCTGCCTCCCGCGTGCTGCTGGGATTAAAGGCATGCACCACCACTGCCTGGCTTACCTTTGGTTTTAAAAAAATCTCCTCTTCAGAACTCCAGTAATAGGCAAGGAGGGTGTTATATTTGACTGCATTCTGGAAGCCTAGGAGAGTTAGATATTGGGTGGGGTTCACACCCAGCTGGTTAGTGAAGGAGTTAGTAAGAAAACATATTTTCGTGCTACTGAGGCCCTTACCTCCGGCTGAATCTTTGTGGCCTGAGAAGATGAAGAAAACCCCACCTTTCGAAAACCAAACCAAACCAAATAAAACCAAACAAAACAAACCCACCTTCTAAAAAATGAGGATTGCCTCTGAGTTCCTGCTCTGAGTGACCACAGGCTTCCAAGTGGCTTCTCTTCTCCCTTCCGGTCAAATTGATTTTTAAGCACACTGAATTGATTCAAGTGTTGGATCAGGATGGGGCGGGTGAATGGTCAGAATAAGACCTGTTTGGTTCTTATATTAATTTTCTTCTCGTAGAGGCACCATTCTGCCCCCCCCGGGGGGGGGGAAATGAAGNCCATTCTGCCCCCCCCCGGGGGGGGGAAATGAAGATTGCCAAATGGTCTTATCCAGGGGAACTGTGACTGGGCTTCTGTGGAAGGAAACCCACAGTAGATGAAGGGCCACTGAGGCACAGCTGCGTGTCTCTTCCCCTGGCAGCAATGAATCAGCGAGCTGTGTGGTATCCTGCCCATGCAGCAGTGTGAATGATGTAAACAGACCATGACTACTGTGAAGGTTGTGATAAGACATCTTTAGACTGTGTGGATATGTTTGTCAGGAACGACACCGGTATGTGGGCTTGGTTGAATACGGACATTAGGTTGATTTCCTTAGTCTGCAAGATGAAAGCTTCAGGTGTAACTCTAGGCCTTTCTGTAGACATTGTGTCCACATCTGCGTAGAAATGTAAATGTACTTATATTGTTTTAGAAAGATGATTGTCTAATTAACACACACACACACACACACACCACACCCTAATAACTTGAAAAATAGAGTAGCTATCCTTGGGCAGTTTGCTACAGTGGTTTGCAATGGGCACCAAAGGGTTTTTGCCTCAGTCAAACCTCATTTCCTTTGGATGGCTGAGCAGCCGCTCACTCCTTTCTTTTTCTGGAGCAGGGATAGTCTTCAACTGCAAAGTCACCCTAGTGAGTCTGACTGCAGTTCTCTTCCAGAGGTGGCCGTCCACCCAGAGGTAGGTAGATGGCTATAGTTATTAGAAGTTTGTCACAACGTCAGAGGACACTACAGGCATTTTCGCGGGGTTTAGGCCAGAGCCGCAGGTTTCTGTCCCATACGACAAAAAGCCTGTCCCAAGTGCCAGCTTTGAGCCTCTGATGAAACACTGTAGCAAGCCCCTTCCTCTTGGCCTGTGGGATCCCCTGAATCTCTTCATTTCCCTGGAACAGCCGGGCCTCGGGTACTTAGAAGTGGTCCTCAGCTCTGTGCACCTGCTCAGAGGATGGGAGCTGAGAAATGATTTCTCAAGAGTTTCTGCTTCTTGCCAGGTAAGATTGGGAATATAAGCCTCAGCTTTGTGTTCAGACTTCAGGGTCTCAGAGGACTTTCTACTGTTGGGATCTGGAATGTTCCCTAATGGTCTTTTGGTGAAAGCTTGGTCCCCAGTTTGGTGAATGAGCTCTTGAGTGGTGGTAGGACCTTTAAGACATGGAACCTAGTAGGAGATCTCCAACTCTATGCACCCTTCAAGGGGAGCACAGGATCCCTAAAGAGGATTGAGGGAACCTCGAGCCCTTCCATTTCCCTCTCTTTTATTTCCCAGATACAAAGTAAGCGGTGTGGCTTCCTACACTCATAGCACAGTGTGCTGCCACAGGGCCAAATGATCATAGACGGAAACTTCTCAATGTGAGCGCCAAAATAAGCCTTTCTTCTTCATACATTGATGACTCCAGGCATTTATTATAGTAACAGAAAGCTAGCCAATTCAGTCTTTTTGTTCATTTGTTCTTATGGCTTTTTCAAAAAGTGTATTTATTATTTTATTTATTCTCTCTCTGTGTGTGGACATGTGGACATGCATGTATCATAGTATTTGTGTGGAAGTCAGAGAACAACTTGTGGCCGTCCGTTCTCCCCTTCCACTATGTGAGTTGTAGGATTTGAGCTCAGGTCCTCATTCTTGACAGCAAGCCCTGAGTCGTTTTGCCTTCCCCCTTATGGTTTTTTTTTTGAGACAGAACCTCCCTTGGTAATGAAGATAGACCTGAGACTCACTATAGAGCTAAGGCCGACCTTGAACTCACAGCAGTCGTCCTGGCTCAGTGTCCCAAGTGCCAATGCTATAGGCATTAATATATTCTTCAAAAACCTACGCTGTGTCCCAAACTTCTTATTCCCTTGTCCTGTGGGTCTGCTAATGAAGCTTGTACCTAATGATAACATACGATCACCCTCTTTTTATAATGAAGAGGCTCTTCCAATATCCTCCATTTCCTCCTCTCCTGCTGTGCTTTGGAGGAAACCTTCCCTGGATGTAGGATAGGAGGAATGGAGAAGCCATGTGATAAGAGGACTCATCCTGTTCCCATGACTTGGCAGCTCAGTACAAACACAAGGTGCCCAGGCAGGTCCTTTCTGGGGTTCTCTACTGAGAGCTGAGGGATGTCTCATTGTCCACGAGTCCCGAGCTGAAAGGCTCCCTCGTGCTGGGTTGGTGTCTTGGGTTAAGAGGGGAAAGTAGGGCAGAGCAATACACAAAGAGACGTCAGAGAGAAGCTCAGATACTAAAAGTGTGGTTTGACTTCCCAGTTCCAGAATCGGGTCTCCGTGAGGCCTAATTGTGCTTTAGCTAAATTACGCAAATAGTGATGATTCACTTTGAGTTCTTACTCGTCTCCTCCCTTTTTCGGGAGCCAGCTTGCAAGAGTCTAGTTTGCAAGCTCAGAAGGGCTGACTGGAGGCTCCACTCCCTCGTAAGACAGTCTATAAAATGCAGCCTGTGCTCCCAGGGATGTTATTTGCTGTTCCCTCTTTCCTTTTTGCTCAATGAAACAATTCAGGGGAAAGATTATTTTGGGTGTTACCTCTCTGGTTTTTAATATTTGTCTGGGTTATCTCTGAGCATCCGTATCTACTACAGTTTAAGACTTCCAGGTACCTCTCTGAAAGCCATATTGTCATCAGTGGTGTTTTTGTTTGTTTGTTTTTTGGTATGTGTATGCATGTTATGTATGTGTGTTTGATGTTTCTACTTGTTCGTGTGGGTGTGTCTTAATTGCTTTTCTATTGCTGTGACAAAACACTATGATTAAAGCAAATTATAAAAGAAAGCATTTAAAGGTGCTGGAGAGATGGCTCAGTGGTTAGGAGCACTGGCTGCTCTTCCAGAGGACCCAGGTTCAATTCCCAACACTCACATGGCAGCTCATAGCTGTCTGTTACTCTAGTTCCAGGGGATCTGATGCCCTCACACAGACATACCTGCGGGCAAAACACCAATGCTCATAAAGTAAAAATAAATAAATTATTTTTTTTTAAAAGAAAGCATTTAATTTGGGGCTCACAGTTCTGGAGGGCTGGAGTCCATGGCCATGATGGCAGCGAGCATGGCAGCAGGCAGGCAGGAAGTCATGGCCTTGAAGTAGTAGCTGAGAGTTTATATTTTGAGATGGCAACCATGAAAACTTTGAGGTGAGAAAGAGAAAGAGGGATACAGAGAGAGAGAGACAGAGAGACAGACAGAGAGACAGAGAGACACATAGATAGTGCTAACTGGGTCTCATATGGACTCTTGAAACCTCAAAACCTACCCCAGTGGCATATCTCCTCCAAGGCCACTCTTCTCAATCCTTCCCAAATTCCATCAGCTACAAAAATTCAAATATATGAGCCTATGGGAGCCATTTTCATTCACCACAGGACATGTACGCATGCCTAGGCAGGCCAGAGGTAGACATGGGACATCTTTCTCTCAATCTCCACTGTATTTTTTTTGTGACAAAGTCTCTCACTGAATTTGGAGATCACTGATTGGCTAGATTGGCTAACCAATGAGATCCAGAGATTCTATGGGTCAGCAACCTCAGCTCTGGGGTTACAGATAAGCATGGCCATGTCTGATTTTATACATGGGTGCTGGAGATCCCAACTCAGGTCCTTATGCTTGTATGGCACACACTTTACTGATGACAATGTCTTCCCAGAATCCCTATTTTCTCTTCCTTTCTTTTCTTTTCTTTTCCTTTCCTTTCCTTTCCTTCTCTTCTTCCTCTCTCTCTCTCTCTCTCTCTCTCTCTCTCTCTCTCTCTCTCTC
>LOJH01000966.1:30676-41988 GCA_001685095.1 Ellobius talpinus | reverse complement strand
CTCTCTCTCTCTCTCTCTCTCTCTCTCTCTCTCTCTCTCTCTTTCTTAAAGGAATGCTGGAATTAGAAATCTCATAGTAGTTCCAGGCTGTCCTGGAACTTATGGCAACCCTCCTGCCTCAGAATCTCAAGTGCTTGTATTACACTGTCTTGCTTTATACTGGGATTGTCAATGTTTTCTTTAGAACAAAACAGAACACCAACATTGTCCTGCAAGCTGGAAGGGCTGTTTCTAAAAAGGTTTGATGCTGTCATAACATAAATGTAGAACAGACACCTACTTGGGTAAGGAAGAAAATACGCGTGTTATGTGTTTAAACACAGATGCACCTCGCATGTTGCTCCTGTTGTTGCTGTTCGCCAATGGTCTTGGCAGCCATGTTGGTAGGAAGTGAAGACACCTGGCTTCCATTAGTATGGTTATGTTTCAGGCTAGCTCATGGGCAGAGGATATGTGACTGACTATTCATGAAAACTGTATCTGATCCTTTCTGGGGATTTTCTTACTTGTGTTTTTCTTGGCTCTTTCCTTGAAGTTGGTATCTTTCGGCACAGCTACCCAGGTGGGCGTGGCCTTGCCTTCCCTCCGCCAGATTGTGGCTTTCTGAGGTATGGAGCATCCACAGTCTTCTCTTTGCCATTGCCCTCAAGTGTGACATTTTTCTCAATCACTTAAAGCAATTAGTAATTTAGGTGTGGCAGGATATGAGTCTACGCAGGTGGGGTTTTCCCAGCTGAGCTCACCTTCCTTAGTTCCTTTTGTTTCTTTTATCTACCTGAAAAACAAGACTGCAGATTCTTAGACTCATGAGGCCTTCTGGAGACCCATTGTCTGGTTTTCTTGGTTAACCACCTTCCTTCAGTGCTTGTTATGACAATGGAAAGATTGTTGAGCCGATCATCATACTAACCTTTAGAAGGCTCCAGGAAGTTGCTTAGTTTGAATCTATGTAGAAGTTTTATAAGAATAATCATGTTTTTTAAAAAATTATATTTTGAGTTTTTTGATATAAAATGTTTAATAATGTGTATTTGGGTCGTGGGTGTATAGTGCCTGTGGAAGCCATAAGAAGGTGTCAAATTATCTATCTGGAGTTGAAGTTACACATTGTTGTGGGTTCTGGGAACTAAACTTGGGTCCTCTGCAAGAGCAGTATGCACTCAACCACTGGGCCATCTTTCCAGCCCCAAAACAATTGTATTTGAGGGGATATAAATGTTAATGACAGATGCAGTCTTCTCCCAGCCTTAGAAGTCGGGGTGTATGCATCTGTTGATCAACTTTGGGATCTCTGGAGTTGGTAACAAATGACCTGTGCAGATGGTGATAAAGTCATGTGTTCTCTGCCTTTCCCTTAGTCTGTTCTATGATTCTCGCCTTCTGGGGTGATGGTCCTGTGGAGGCAGATGCCTTCTAATCTAACTCCCATCATGGTGATTGATGTCAAAGAAAGCTGAGATGGTACTTTGTCATGGGATCATATTTATGATACCCACCTAGGGCATCCTCATCTTGACTTGGTCCTCCTCTCTGTCTTGGATTATGGGGCCTGATGTTCAGTCTTTGGGCCAGGATGGATGCAGAACTTAAAACCTCTGGACATTCTTTGAAAGAAAGGGCAGAGAACTCACCATTTGATATGTGAGGGACACAGAGCAGGAGACATGTCAGGTGACTTAAGACACTCATCAGAGTCAGAAAACTTTCCTAGCACGGTTATGGCCCCGAGTCCAGTTCTCAGCACCTAGAGAAATAGTGTTCACTGGAGATTTCTCTTCTTTCCAAGGTCCCTCGGTTTCCACACAGTGCCCAGTCCCCCTGGATATGTGTCACTTCCTTTCACTGTCCATACCCCTGATTCTAATCTTCCTGCAGGTTCCCAATTCTTCGCAGCGATTCCTTGGGACTAAACTCACTGTCAAGCTTCTAGACTCACACTCGTTCAAACAGTCTCAAAGCAAAGGCTCAGAAAGTACTGGAAACTCAGCTTCCTCTCTGTGCAGATCACTGTGTGGTCTACTGCTTGGAATCTTAGCCCTCCACCCACATAGGAAAGCAATGGACTTCATTGTGATAAATGCGGAGCCATCTTGAGAGGAAGTCTTATTCCAGGTGTCGGTGGAGGAGAGCAGCCCCTCTCCCATCACGCCAGAAACCAGGCAGTGAAAGCAGTCATTAGGAACCAGAGGGGAAACTGTCAGGCAGCTCTAGGCTACGAGAAGGTCAGGCTGGCACTTGAGTATGTCACTCTAATGATAGTGTGACTATGGTCAAGTTCATGGATGGGTAGGTCCTAATCGCCTCTTCCTCCTCAGCGTCCCAGCTGATCTCATCCGAACCCTCCTCTCTCTACTCATCTGCCATGAGAACTCTGTCGCTCTGGCGCTCGCCCAATAGAGCATGCACCGTATCCCATTGATTTTACGTTGTATCACGGTTGCTTCTCGGAGGCGCTTTGTGTCAGGAGGGAGAGGGTGGCACATTACATCTCCTTTGTAGGCCATACTCATGGGAGGAATGATTTTGTTTCTCCATTTATCACCAGGACTCTGGCTAAGGACCGCTGACAAAAGACAGATGAACCAGAGAGAACGTACCAATTTTTTTCCTACATGTACAGTGGGACACATGAGGGCCTTTGGAGATGGAGAGCCAGAGAAAGGGGGATGCCTGTGTTCTGATGCTTAGGTGTGATGGAGAAATGGGGAACTGTGAGGAGAGTGGAAGGACAAAGCAGGCAGGACCTGATGGTATAAACTGGGGTGGGAGTAGGGGCGTGGCAAGGCCTCCTTGTTCTGATTCTTCTCAGTGTCCCTGGGGCTTCATATAGATAAGGATGCTTTTCCCCCCTCTCTTTGGCTGCAGAGAGGTCGTCTCTCATCTAAGGGTTTGATGACCTGCTCTGAGGAAAACAAACAAGCAAACAAACAAACAAAAAAACAAAAGGGGAAGGGGTAGGGTAGATGAAAGTGACTCTCTGGCTTCTGATTCCTTAACTGCATGGGCCAGGGCTCCTGCCTCTGTTTGCTCAGGCTGATCAGCCTCTTCCCTTTCTTCTGCACTGTAAAATTCTTCCTCCCTAAGGCCCAGCCAGCCCTAACCTCGTCTTCTCTATAAAAATCCCCGAGCTCTTGTGTAAAACTTACCTTCCTTTCTCTGATACTCAATATATATTCCTTTACTTAAATTTATTTATTGATTTACTTGTTTGCCTTTTGAGGCAGGGTTTCTCTGTGTAGCTCTGGCTGTTCTGGAACTCACTCTGTAGACCAGGCTGACCTGTAATTCACAGAGATCCACCTGCTTTTGCCTCCTGAGTATTGGCATTAAAAGCATGTGCCGCTTTCCTTAACTTTAAAAAAGTGCATATTTATCTGTGTAAGGGGTGTGTGTCCCTGCCCCACCACATGAGTGTGGAGGTTATGGAACAACTTGTGAAAGTCGGTTCTTTCCCTCTGCCACATGGATCTTAGGGATTGAACTCAAGTCATTCAGGCTTGGTGGCAAGCACCTTTACCTGTTAAGCCACCTCACTGGCTTAACATGTGTGTGTGGCTTGTATGTGTGTGTATGTGTGTGTGTTTGTGTGTGTGTGCATTTACTGTAGCCACTGAACTGATGGTGGGCTTCTTAACAACAAAAGTATGTCTTTTTCATCTTCTACATCCTCAGTACCAGCACATGCATACATAATGTAGTACTCTAATAAATTAGGAGTGTCCTAAAAATGTCTTGAGATAGACTAAAGTATATATCCTGGGAGCCCTCTGAGATCCTGACCATATCCTAGAGGAGACACAGTTCTAGATTTCAAGGAACCCATGATCTGATTGAAGAGAAGACAAGAACAACCATACATGACACTGGGAGGAACCCAGCCAGCTAATGCCGAAGAAGTAAGTACCAGAAGACCTGGAGTGGATCTGATCTCACAACAGCTTTGCTCAGGCAAGTGGTTTAATTCTTCTGAGTCTCATTTTCATCCCCAGTTAAGGGACTGATGGTGGGAAGCTGTCTCTTAGCCCCACCAGAGTGATGCTATGAGCAGATGGGAAGTAGTCAAGAATGCTTTCTGAACAATGCGATTGGATTCCAGAATAAAGGAGGACATCACAGGCTCTAGTGGGAGGCTTTGCATCTCAATAGGACTGTGCAACTGTGCATTCTTTTACCATCTGTTTGAGATAGAATCTGTGGAAGAACAGGCACTCAGGGAATGTCCACAGCATAAATTAATAAATTTGCCTTGATTCTAGTGACCACAGGGATTATGGTGTTCACATGTATGAAATTCTCAAAGAAGAAATAATTTTTTAAAAAAATTATGGAATTCGGAGAGCACATTGTTAGAGTGTGGACATTGGAGCCAGAATGGCTAAGTTCAAATCCTAGCTTTCCTTTGGGCTAGCCAGATAGTTTAGCAGGTAAACATGCTTGTCAGCAAGCCTGATGACCTAAGTTTGGACATGTGGAGGGAGGAGAGACCCAACCTCCAAGCATGCTATGATGCTATAACACATTCTCTCTCTCTCTCTCTCATATAAATGAATGTAATTTAAAGAAATTTCAGCTTTCTTTACAAATTAAAACACCTTTATTAAAACACATATACAAGAACACCAGCCTTCTATGATATAAATTGCTCTGCTCCACAACATCCCTTTCCCACCCCACCCTACTGTGACAAAATGATCCCTCTGAAACTGTGAGTCGAAATTAATTCTTCCTTTCTAAGTTTTTTCTATTGGGTATTTGGTCATAGGGTCACAGGAGCAACACACTGAAAATTGGTATGAGAGAAGTGAGGTCACGGATGTGACTGAGCCTAGCCACCAAATGGCTGTTTAATCTTTGGAATTAGTTTCAGAGAGGAATTTGCAAGTGTACAGGTGTATGGGTCAGAGACCCCATCAGATGCTGGAAGCAGAACTAAATGGCTAATTCTACTGGGTGTTTAGCAAGCCAGAGAGCAAATGGGAATACAGGAAATGGACACCAGGCTGATGAGGTTTCAGATGACAGCAAAGGCTATAATTAGAGAGCTGGAACAGAGTCTACTCATGTTACAGTCTGGAGAAGAATCTTTATTTTGCCTATGTCCTGAGACTTTGTGTAAGGCTGAGTTTAAAGGAGATAGACTAATTAACTTGGTGTATGAGATTTCAAGATGGCATAGCATGCAGGATGTGGCATAGTCATTGCTGACTGCTTTTATCCAGGTTTACACTGAGTATAAAGAACACAAAAAACAACATGCAGAATGGCTGGAAAAGAGGTTGGTTTTTTTATGTATGCAAAATTAAAGAATTACAGGGTCATAAAGGCTTCCTTGGCAGACCCACTGTGTCCCTCACAACTCCAACATCCTAGGGTTGTCTCTATTGCAGCTTAGACTTTACCCTCTCAGCTTTATATATTGCCCCTTGGGGACTCTCCGCAAGAAAACTGACCCTGATATACATTGCCTAGTCTCACAGATATTCCTTGAAAATCTTTGTAGATGCCTCCATGGCCCTGTAGCTCTTGAATTCCACAAAGATTTTCAAGAAAGACATGTGGATCTAGTCAATGTATAGTAGGCTCAGATTTCTTGCAGTCCAAGAGAAAAGTCAAAAATGGGTTCAAACAGCAAGGTCATAAAGTGGGGCTGCCAAAGCCTAGTGTATGCACATCAAGACATTGTAGACTTCTTATGCTGGGCAAAGAATAATAAGATTCAGTGGTTTCTCTGCCGGACTTTAGTATTTTTTTTGTTCCATTCCTTCCTTGTTACTCCCTCATTCATTCCTTTTGGAATAGAATGTTTATGCCATTGTGATGTGGGAGGTGATGTATGCTGTGAATATGTTTTATTGACATTGTTGAATAAAGAAACTGCTTTTGGCCAATGGCTTAACAGAGTAAAGCCAGGCTGAAAAAGATACATAGAGAGAGTAGGCAGAGTCAGAGGGAAGTCATGTAGCTGCCCACAGGAGACAGACATGCCCGAACCTTGCTGGTAAGCCACAGCCATGTGGTGATACACAGATTAATGGAGATGGGTTAGTTTAGGATATAAGTGTTAGATAGAAATATGCTTAAGCTATTGGCCAAACAATATTGCAAATAATATGGTTTCTGTGTGGTTATTTCAAGTCTGAACAGCCAGGAATGAACAAATAGTCTCTGCCAACACCGTTGTATGTTCAGGGTATGTCACTTTTTTATTTTATCTTATCATCTATGTGTTTGCAGCAAATAGTTTGCTTTAAGACTCAGGAGAGACTTTGAATTTGGACATTTGAATATTGTTGGAACTATGAAGACTTTGGGGGCTCTTATTTTAAATGCATTTTGCAATATGAGATGGCCATGAACATTTGGAGATCAAGAATGAAAGACAATTATGGGTTAAGTCTGGGCAACAAGATTACAAAGTGAAGTCTTGCAGTGTTTGGTCTTCATTGTCAACATGACTGTATTTATAGCAATCAAGAATATTGGTGAAGTACACCTTTGGCTATATCTAGGAGAGACTTTCCAGGGATTATTAACTGGAGGTGAAAAACCTACCCTACAAGTGAGCAGCAGCATTGTAGCTTGGATAGAGAGAAAAAGGGAAAGTTCCTTTCTCAACTTCTTAGCCCATCATGATGCAAACTGTTTCAACACAATTTTTCCACCAAGGCTGGGCTGACCCCTATGAACCACAATAAATCTTTCTTGTCTTAAGTAGATAGGTTTGTAATTAGGAATCCAATTGTGGGGTACTAGTCAGTCTTTAGAAAGAATTCAGTTGTTTAGTAGAGTCAAAAGAATTAGTATTGGAGATGAGGGTATGGCTTAGTGGTAGGGTATTTGCCTAGCATGCACAAGGCTCTGGGTTTTATCATTCCAACCCACAATCAATATTAGCACAGTTGAATAAGTCCCTTATCTATAAGACAATGCTTACAGAAAATATAATTATGTTATCTCTAGCAATGTTTTACAAACTATATTCTGGAGAGGTACTTCACAGATTCCAGAAATGTTTAAGACATTTTATTTAAAAATAATCTAAGGTATTAAAAGTATGTACTTCAGCAGGTATAGTGGTACATGCCTATCATCCTAGTCAGTATCTGGGTAGTTGTGAGAGGAGGAATCACAAGTTTCAGATCAGAATGGGCTACACAATGAGACCCTGTCCCAGACAAACCAAAACAACTGAACATGAAGTAGGTTCATATATCAAGGATAGAGTGCAGGCCCCAAGAAGCTACTTCCTGGGCCAGATTCATCCCCTAGCTTTCATTAACCTCTCAAGTTGGCTTTATTCCCTCCTGGTATGGTCCACACTGTAATTCTTTTGTGTTGTGGTAGAAACTCAATGTCTCTGTGATAAACTGGTGCTGAGAATTCTCAGGGAAAAGGCTGATTCTGTACCTGGGGCAGGAGCCTCCAAGAGGACAGTCTGGGAACATCCCTCAAGTCCAGCAAGTAAGGGAACACTCAGAACCAAAGTAGCCAGAGCAGTGACCATCCTGAGCCTTCCCAGTATTGGCGGATCTTGAAGAGACACGGGAGCTATTAGCTCCTAGCAGCAGATGCTGCAGTTATGCGGGCCACAAAAATAAAGTAAAATTGGGCATAAATCAAGGGCTGAAAATAATGAGTCCAAGGAAGAGGAGCTAGACTCCCTGCTCCTGATGAAGCCCACACACAGTGACTTCCTTCCATAAAAAGCAGTATGGAGAGGAGACAAGAGAGCATTGTCTGGTGAGTACATCAATCAAGTACAATCAGAGCCAGCAATCAAGGGCAACATCACATTGATATTGTGTACCTGTTATTGTCTGGATACAAAGTGCCACCCACATCCCCAGGTCCCATGTTTAAACACTTGGTCCTCAGATGGCAGTGCAGTTTGGGAGATGTAGACCCTTTATAGAGTGCAGCCTGTCTAGAGGAATTGGCCCCTGGATGGGCCTGGCCTGCTTCCCATCCTGTCTGTTTCCTGATCTACTTAGATATGAGCAAGCAGCCTCACACTCCTGCAGCCACATTTGACAACATGTACAACCATGCTTTCCCTGTCAGGAAGGAATGGACCCCAAACTGGGAGCCAAAATAAGCCTTCCCTTCCTGGAATTCTTTCTTTTAAGTATTTGGTTAGAGTGATAAAGAGGTAACTAATCCAGTATGCCTTGATGGGATGTGACAGAAATGACACTGGGAACCAAAATAAGCCTTCCCTTCCTGGAATTCTTTCTTTTAAGTATTTGGTTAGAGTGATAAAGAGGTAACTAATCCAGTATGCCTTGATGGGATGTGACAGAAATGACATTTTACCTCTGTGATATGTATGCTTCAAACAGTGCATGGAAAACAAGCAAGCAAAACCCAAACAAAACAACAAAAACTCAAGCACACTCTAATAGGGGGACCTTTTACATCATGACTGACCTGTACTCAAAGGTGCCAAGGCCGTCAGAAATAAGCAGAGTCTGAGACACTGTCACAGCAAGGTCAGCCCCGGGTGACACGGTGATGAGATGCAATGTGACTCCCAAATAAGCTTCTTTTTATAAAGAAGCTTAATCTGCACAAAAGTAGGGGATCTAAGTTAATGGTACTGGAAGGGAATCTGAATGAAGCATGGGTCTTAGTTAACACCAATGTATCTATTGATTCATTCTTTATAACAAGTGCACCAAAAGAATGGTAATGGTAGGGGATACTGAGTGTGGGGTGAGAGTATAGGGTGGATAGATAGCACTGTAGTGTTCTTTAATTTAATAGAAATGAAGCTGTTACCAGGCTGGTGAGATTGTTCACTGGGTAAAGATGCTAAGTCTGCTGGCCTGAGTTCAAGCCCTGGGACCCACATAGTGGAAAGAGAGAACCTAATTCCTAAAGGTTTCTTTTGCTCATTGCATGTGTGGCTCCTATAAAAGAACTAAATAGATAATGAAAATGGTTGTAAAAGAAAAGTCCATTAATAAAAGATGAGGGAAAAAAAGAGGAGGGAACAGAAGAGGGAAAGTTGGGACAAGAGGAGGGGAAGGGAAGAGGAGCAGGGAGAGGAGGAGAGAGAAGGAGAGAAAGGAGAATGGGGAGAAAGGAGGGAAGGAAAAGGCCTTCATTACTCCTGTGCAGACTGTAACCGAATGTTGGACTTCATTAAGATCTGGCACAATGCCCCTTTGAACGGGTGGTGGTTCAAAAGAAAATGGTTCCCAGAGGGAGTGGCACTATTAGGAGGCGTGGCCTTGTTGGAGGATGTGGGTCACTGTGGGGATGGACACTGAGGTCTCTTTTGCTCAAGCTTCCCTCTGTATAGCTGTCAGTCAACTTCCTGTTGCCTGCAAGATGTAGGACTCTCAGCTATTTCTCCAGCACCACGTCTGCCTGTATGTCATACTCCCAGTCATGATGATAATGGAATGAACCTCTGAAACTGTAAGCAAGCCACCCCCAATTAAATGTTTTCTTTCTAAGAGTTGCCGTGGTCATGGTATCTCTTCATAGCAATAAAGACCCTAACTAAGACAGAATGCCAAAGCTTCACTTCTTACAGTATACTCTCCATGGTTCTGTCTTTAGTGACATAGTATTCTAAGCGTCTTCCTTTCACGGTAGATAGTTACATTTTCTCTCGTAGCCTTTCACACACCTTTCCTCTACCCTCTAGTGTTCTGCAATAGAGAGCCTCCAATCAAGCTGACAAAAGACAGGTTTCAAGAGAACAGATAGGTTTTTATTTACGCAAGAACACAGGAGGTCACAGAAGAATATGACTAGAAAGAGGCTGTTAGGGTTCAGGGCATGTGTAACAGGTGGTACCAGCAGGAGCAGGTGTACTTATAGGGAAACAAATGGCTGCAGGCAAGATAAGCAGACCTCAAGGAGCATAGATGGGAGATAAATCGTCTTATGACAGTGTGTGTCTCAAGAGTTTCTCCTGGGCCTGGACATCTGTCTGGCAGCAAGACTCATTTTTCTATGATTGTGAAACTCCCAAGAGGGGATCAATGAGACCAGAATTCTTTTGGGAGCCTGCTGTTAGGTAGATAAGGAGCAATAGCCAGGTAGGGAGACTCCAAGAGGCATCTTCTATGAATGCTGGGTCTTTAAATGTCACCAAAATAACCCACACTGACGGCGATAGGATTCCAGAAGGTATGGCCAGGTGGAAACAAGCCAGCCCCTGGACATCTAAGACATCAGTGTGGAGGCTTGAGTAGCATCAGGTATTGCTCATGACACAATGGATCAGGATCAGTAGAAATGGGGTAGTGGGGATTTGGAAGGCAAAACTTAAGGCTCACAATGTCAACATGCCTTTTGGGAGGCCTTCTAAGGGAGACAGTTTCTACTCACACCCCCAGGAAGAGTAAGATCATGAACTGAAATACAGCAGCATAGTGAAGGCACAGTGAAGGTGAATGTCAGGTGAGAGCTCAAGTGGGTAGTTCACTTAGCATTCAAAACTGTGCATATAAGATGGTCTCCGTGATAGTTTCCATGATAAAACTGAAAGAAAAAGATGGACATATAGTCTATTAAAATGAGATTCATTCTTGGCTTTCCCTTCTACTAAGTCATCCATCATGGCTGCCCTTCCATACCCTGTATTCAGATCAGATCCTTCCTTTCATGGAATAATTATTACAAAACTCTAAAGCTCAGTTTGTGTTGTAGCTTGTTTCTGTGTCTTCTCACAGGCTCCATGGAGCTGGCTGGCAATTGGACAGAGTCTCAGCCTATTACTTCCACCGTCTTGTCTTTAACTCTAAACAAAGCCAGTAACTCTCTCCCAAAAATTATGGCAACTTTCCCCATGGGAAGAAAGTTCACCCTGAACCTATCTTTCAGGTCAATTTGAACTCAGCTTCAAAGAGAGCTACTTCCTTACTACTTTGGCTGGTCTAGTTTGCTGAGATCCCCTCTGGGGGTGTGAGAATGCCCAGGGTCAGGATGCTCAAGGGTTTCAAAACTTGGAAACTGGAGGCCACTTGGTCAGTACCATCAAAGTCAAGTGCCTAGCTAAAAAGTCAGCCAAAGGGGATGGCTTTGAAGACACACACTTTCTTAAGGGTAGAAGTCTCTGGAATTTGAAGGCAGCTGCTGAGTGGTCTTTTTTAATTTTCTTAAATGTATATGTAACCCAGGCATGGCGATTCATACATATAATCTGAGCACTTGAGAGGCTGAAGCAGATGGATTGTACAAGTTGGAGAATGGCCTGAGCCATATAGAAGGTTCTGGGCCAGGCTGATTGTTACAAGGAGGAGGGCCTGCTTGTGCCTCTGAGCTGCTTGGAACGCTGCTGGTTTATCCCAGGCACC